>ML789464.1:210838-226849 GCA_009831015.1 Picea engelmannii
ATTAGGTCCTAATTCCCTTGATTTATCCCCCAATAATGGCCTCACTGATCCCTAGTGCATAAAACCTCATATTTTTGCCCATGTTCCACTCTAAGGAAAATTATCTACTATACACAACACATTTTCTGGTTTGTGGCCTTGTTTATGGCCCTTGGTCCCTAGAAGCTTCATATAGGCCCTAAGGGCCTTATTTTCATCCCTTTCCCATTATCAAGGCATTAATACCCATCCCTATTGTCCAAGGCATTATAATAACAACCATATTCCACCTACAGGTTGAATATCCCCTTTAGAGGGCTTGTGTTATGGTTTGAAGACATTTTTATGGCCCATGAGCCTTAAAAGACTCAATTAGAGAATTTTCCCTTGTCCCCCACCTTACAGTGGTCAAGTCATCAAGCCCCATCCCTCATGTGCAAAACCTCCTAAGAGAACCCATATTACGAGTGGAATCTTAATATCCCCATTAGAGGGACTACGCAGTGGTTTAAGGTATCGATCATGGCCCATAGATTCATTTTTTACTCTTCTAAAAATATGAAATTATTTATGGAGAATGATAAAAAATCATAACATAAACATTGTGGAGTTCATCAAGACCTTTCCAATGAATCCCAAAAATGGATGTCAAGATAAAACATTATGGTAAAATTACTAAAATACATTTTATTTTTTTTAATGTTAAAAATAATGTACACATTTATGGAACATGCATGTGTTATTAGCGCTTGTGTTTTTCTAAAGTAAGTGTGTTTTATAACCCATGCACATTATTTGAAATTCATTCTTTTTTATAAAAAAAATATAAAAAAAAAAATGTTTTTTTCTTCAACGTGAGCGTTTCTACTCACTAGCATGTTTATTGACTTGGTTGCTTTGGATTTATCTTTGGAATCACAACCCTAATGGTTTGGTTTGTGAAACTACATACACACATTTAGATCCAACTATGTAGATTGTGTGTGTGTGTTGCTATATATATAACTTTGTAGTTATTTGTACCCATTTCAAAAAAATATGTATGGCGCACTAATATAGACCAAGATCTACAATCTTAAAAAAAAAATGTTTTATTATGTTTATGCCCTTGAACCCTACACTAATACTTAGCTTCTCATTTCATGGCTATGCTCACTTTCTTAAATTTTAATAAATTGAAAATTTTAAATTGAAAAATTGAAAAAATAGTGACACACGAGAACAAATCATTCTCTATAATTGTAGAAATTATTTTAAGGAAAATCCATCATTTAAGTACTCAACCACTCCACTGATGCGATCATATGCATTATGTTTTGTAGAAAAAGTAACATACCACACTTAGAAAAACTATAATTTCACATAGTCTATACAAAACTTCCATAAATAAAAATTACAATATTTTGAAATCTTTTGATTTCCTACATTTCATGTTTTTACACCATATTCAAATTAGTTGTGAAAGTACCTTGAAACATCCCTCCAATTCAATCGATTGTTGTTTTTCCATATTTGTGTTGCCACCAATGCGTCACAAGAGACCATCATTAACGTGCACTCAAGCACCATAAAAATACTAACAACCATGATCTATTAGCCATAACATCTACCCACAAAATCACTTATGATAGACACAATCTTTCTAAAAAATTATTTAGAGGCATCTCGACTTCACTCTCTACCAAAGGACAACCACCTCCTCACTTTTATTGGCCACTAAAATGTTATTTTTCATTGTGGAAGAAACCCTAGTGTGGTTTGATGCATGCTCTGCACAAGTGGGAGTGAGATGGAAAACTCTTCTCATCCTTCTCGGATCTCGTTCATGTGATTCCTTGCTTATGGCCCAATGGTTAAGGACACGTGTTTCATTCTAGGGGGTCACACATTTAAATCTATAGGGGGTAGGGTATGTACACTTCTGTAAACTTTAATAGTCTAATTGTTACATGGAGGAGGTCCATTGTCTCACAAACAAGGGGGTGTCATACATCGATTTGGTGTTTGACTTGACTACGACCTTAAAGTAGTAGTAGTAGTAGTAGTAGTAGTTGTTGTTGTTGTTGTTGTTGTTGTTTTTGTTGTTGTTATTGTTATTATATGTCCCTTGGTTACTTTGTTATAACAAGTTAAGAAAGACATTTTCACAAAAGACCTTTTGATGAGGAAGTCATCTATAAACACCAAAATAGATGGGTATAACTTGTAGTTCTTATGGAAGATCAACATGTTGAAGGGATAAAAGATTTTAAATATTTTTTTAATTATAATTATTTTTCCAACATTATAAATTTAAAGAAGAAAATGAATATGGTTAAAATCATGGATAAAGTTCATAATAAAGCTAGTAATTAAGTTAACCCAAAACTACCTTTCTATATATAACTTTTAAAATTTTGTATAAAGTGATTTTTTGAAAAAATTAAAATCATTTCTTTTTAATATGCTGGATTTTTAATAATATAAATATAATAATAATATTTTTTCATTTAAATCATATTCAATTTAAAGAATATAAAACTCAATTCCCTAAGTTATTTATTTGATAAATTTTAAGGAAAAAATATCAATATAATAATAATTTAAAGAATATAAAACTCAATTCCCTAAATTATTTATTTGATAAATTTTGAGAAAAAATTATCAATATAATAATAATAATAACAAAACAAACATGAAAACTCTCATTAGAGTATATTTATTGTTTTCAAACATTTTTAACTTTTCCCATAAGAATTGAAAAAGTTTTTAAAAGATTTATTCAATGACAAAAGGTATCTATTACTCCTTTTGTTGATTTTCAAAACCAAACTTGCTTTACATTCACCATATTTATTGTTTTTAAACCCTAATTAATAGATTCTAAATTTTTAATGATTTTTTCAATAAGAATCGGATAAGTTTAAAAAATATATATATTTAACCATCAAATGTATCTATGATTGTTCTGTTGATTTTCAAAAGCAAACTTGTTTTATATTGAGGAAAACATGCCTAGCATTTATCCACATATGATGGTGAGGGTGAGGGTGGGGTGGGGGGAATAATAGAGAAAACTTAATATAAGGGTGGGGGTCCGGGAATAATAGNAGAAAAAAACTTAATATGAGGGTGGAGGTGGGAGGATAGGTGGGGGTGGGGGAATAATAGAGAAAAAAACTTAATATGAGTGTGGGGGTGGGGGAATAATAGAGAAAACTTATTTCTCTATTATTCTCCCCACCCCCACCCCCACCCCCATATGAGGATGGGGGTGCGGGGAATAATAGAGAAAAATTATGTGAGGGTGGGGGTGAGGAGAATAATAGAGAAAACTTACCCTCATAGGAGGGTGAGGGTGAGGGTGAGGGTGAGGGTAGAGAGAATAATAGAGAAAACTTATTAAGTTTTCTATACTATTCTCTAAGTTTTCTCTATTATTTTCCCCACCCCCACTCTCATCTGGATAAAATTAATAAATAATATTAGAATATTTGTTTATTAGTATTATAGTATTGAGATAAATAATATTTTGATAATTTATTTATGTATTTAATTATTATATTCATTATTCTTGTAATAATAAGATAAATGATATTTTGATAATTTCTTTATAAAATGAAATATTATAAAAAAATTGAAGAAAAAAATTACAACTTTTATTTAAATGACAACTTATTTTCTAGGTGAGGCTTAAAGAGTCTAGTATCTAAAACTTATAATAAGAATTTAAATCCATAAAACCATACATAAAATCAATAAATCAATAAGGACACATAAAGAGATGACACATAACACAAGAGTTGGAATAAGAGTCAAGGCTAGTTTATTTTCATTAATTGGGTAAATGTTTTTTATATAGTAAGATAAAAAAATGTTCTCAAGTACCAAATTAACTTTAACCCTAACAAAAAGTGTATGGAGATTTTCAATATGCTTTATTTAATATTATATTTAAGTTAGCTATTTCTAGGAGAAGTGTCTCTAGTGAAATTAGAGAGAGGTGTTCATGATTTATCTACCTTAGTTTTTCTTGATTTAGTTTGAAATCATCTACACTTTCATCCCAGTGTAGGACTAACCACATAGAAGACGGTGAGATGGAATGCATTAATGACTTGGGCAGCCAAAACTGGATATAGTGAAACTGTGGAAAGCTCAAAGAGAACTCATGATGAGTTGGGGGAATGGTGAGAGTTGTTGTGGCTAAAAATTGTGCCCGAAAAGAGATGTTGTAGTCCACTAATGCCTCTTGGTTTAGGAATGGTGCTAGGGAGGGATCTGGATGACTATGAGAACAATCCTTGTCAATGAGTGATCCTCTAGATCTATCGTTGTAATTACTAGAAGGAGTTTGCTTGTGCTGGTAGATGGTGTTGGGTCACTGCTATTGCTATGTTGTAGAATGAATACCCTTAGAATACTGCATATACTTATGGTTAATGTTGCATCTGCTTACTAGAGCAAGGTTTCCACTTCACTTTGGGAGTGAAGCATGGGTTGCGTTGCATGAGTATATCACTGTGGAAGGGAACACTCCAAGAAGCAAAATATGAACTACTACTATTGAATTTGTGTAGCCCATGTGGGGCACAGAGCCAAGAAACCAAAGCTACAAATATCTTCTTGCTAGAGCAAGACTTCCACTTCAAGTTTGGAAGTAACATAGGGGAATAAATAAAAGCAAGCTCCTTTCTTAGATCTAGGTGTGATGACACACTCCAAAGAACCAAATTTGAACTACTGTTGTTGAGTATGAGTAATCTAGGTGAGGAAAGGAAACAAGAAACCAGATCTACCGGATATGAATGTAGATATAAATACATCTACTGCCATGCGGAAAAGAAAAAGAAATCTTAGTGTATTCCATAATGATAGGTGTTGCATCCTAAGAGCATGTGCGACTACAAACAATCCAACCTCAAGAGTCATTAATCATGTACTATGAGGGAGCGATATCTAGTGATTGTCGAAGCATGAGGTACACACTGTTAAGTGTAGAACAAGACCATGTTGTAAAGGGTATATACATTGTCATGATTAGTGCATGGTCTAAAAATTCCCTAAATCATTTTAGAAAAGAAAAAACACTTTGTTTGGAATATATAATTGATTTGATCGATAATGTTGATTAAGCAAATTCTTGTTAGAGAATTGTTAAATCTTGGTTTTATTAAATGATCTGATAACATCATGGCTAAGACCTTAAAACTAATAGAAGAAAAGATTAGCTCACCATGTGCATTACAATTTTCATAAAAAAAATAGAGACTACTCTAAATGCAAATGATAAATAACACTATAAATGTAAATGATAAATAAAGGGTTCGTAAACATTCTTATAACAAAATATTTAAGACACACCCAAAGTTATATAATACATGAGTTTTATCATTCCCATGAATAGATCCCAAAATGAGAATATCAAGCATGAAGAAGCAATGGTGCGGTATCTTGGTTGCAATGTGGATGGTACTAATATATCCCATAGAAGTTTGGTAAGAAAAGACGGGAAACCCCACCAATGATGATACACTATGGTGTTATGGAACAATAGGGCTCGAGGTAAAAACTCGTAAACACCAAATATCCATTGAACAATGTTTCAAGTGGTGTGAAACTCCAACGTGATTGGTAAAGACAGGACCTTCCTCCAAGTGTTGGGAGGAGGTCTCGAGGTCAAACCCTGCTGGGTCTCCGGGACGAAATTTGTAATGGCTGTTGTGTTAGACTGGATACAGTGAATGTAAATGATATATATCGAGATAATTTCTCGTTGAAAAAAAAAGTGGTGTGACCTGTAGAATACGGCCACAATGAATGAGCGAAATATCGCCTCTAAAGAGATTTGAACTGCGCAACTAGGATTTCAAGAAACCCTAAAAAGAAGAAGAGGCACGTTCACTGAAACCCTAAAAAGAAGAAGAGGCACATGCTTTGTTGACCACTTAATTGAACGAAATAATAGCAAGTCCAATGTTCTTACAATTTGGCAAGCATTCACTTGCACATTGTTTCAAATCAATTGCGAACATGAGACTTTAGTTACAATTTTGAATTGAATCAAATACCCTACTGAAGCATACTGGGCATATGCACAACTTTAACCCTTAACTGACACAGATAAGATTTCAAAAAAGTTGACCGTTAAGAGGAGCGGGAAAAGATGTCATGGTTCACTCTATATAACTCTTGACCCAATTTCATTAACGTTCATTTCGCTTTTCTTCGATCTTCGATCTCCTCTCAGGCGTTGGTAGTCTGGCGTGCATGATTGAATGTGCGGAGCGCTCCCCTTTTTTCTTTCTGTGTGTTCGTTCTTTTCTCTGTGTTGATTCCTGGTTATTTGTGTTGTATGTCATTGTTATTGTTGTGATTCTGCGTGTGCGTGGTGTGTATGAGAAACTAATGTCTGAGAACGAGAGCCCGAGAGAGCGCAGAGCAGAGAGGGAAAGATCCGATCGCTGAACCAAACTGGCCAACACAATCTCCACTCCTCTTCTTGTTGGATGGAGGAGGTAAGGGAAATCTGGGTCTATTTCTTTAATTTTATTCGATTTCTTTGTATCAACAACAATTGCCCTAACTAATTCTCTAGTTTTCGTTTTAGTAACTTTAATTATTTCTAGAGTTTCTGGGTTAACGGTGTTTTGTGTGTTTACTTATTTCCTGTTTAGAGATCTTCTTCGATTATATAGAAATTGCATAACGCTGAGTGCAAAGGGCGGAATAATCTTCTACCTTCTTTGCTTATTTGTGGTGTTATTCAGATTTGATTTATTTCAACTAACAACAATTGCAATATGTAGATAATCCATTAAATTATTTCTAGATTTGTCTCGACTAATAGTACTTTGTTTATTTATTTCTGCGTTCAGCTTCTCTGCGAGCAAGGGAGTAATGCAAAGGGCCGAGTGAGCAGCACTGACATCGAGCAATATTCCTAAGGTAACCAGCAGTTCCTTCGCAATATCTTCTTGCTCAATTTGTGATTCCACTCAAATTTCTTAGTCATTAGAGAAATAGTTATGAAGATTGTGATTCCACTCTAAAATCATCATAATGAAATATAGATTCAGTTATCAATCATAATGAAATATAGATTCAGTTATCAATCATAATGAAACATAAACTCAATTCGGCGTGCGTGTTTATAATGTATTATTGTAATGATTTTTTAATGTTTATTAATATATAATTAAGATATTATAATTACATTTAGCTCACGGTAGTAGAGATATTATCACCTTATATAATGTTACAGAAATAAAAAAATTATCATAAAAATTTAATATTAAAGTTAAAAACTACATATTACAGGTAAATAAAAACGCACAGCAGAGATTATGATTCATTATACTCCGGGTATTCTATGTCAAAATTATGATTCATTATACTCTGCCTGTTTGTTTGCTATTGTTATTATTGTGTTTATGTGTGGTGTCCGTGTGAAATTAACGTCCGACAGAGAACGCACAGCAGAGAGGTAAAAGTTCTCGAAGAAGAGCATAGGTATTTCTGCATCGTTCGATAGGTGAAGCAAGGCAAACTTACGATAGTTGAGTAGTTATACAATATAGATATATGTCTAACTATTATATATATTAGATATATGTCTAACTATTAGATATATGTCTAACTATTAGATATATGTCTAACTATTATATAGATAGTTGAGTAATTTAAATTTTATATATAAATAAAAAAAATTACAAAATAGTATTGAAAAAAATTATTTTTCTTATATATTTTGTTTGTTTATTTAATTTTGTTTGTGTATAGAGAGAATTATTTCCTTTATATATTTTTGTTTATTTACAAAGGCAAAGCTAGCACTACTGCAAAGTGAGAAGTGAGCATACTTTCATGGAACAATATCCTTAAGGTACTTTGCAGCTCCTCTTCTATATTTTCTTGAGTTTATTGCTTGTTTGTGTTGTAGTTCATAGCATTTATAATGCTATTCTAAATTTCTAGCAAAGTGAAGAAATAACTACTATGATAAGATTAGCATGTGATATTTTTTTTCAAAATCGATCAAATTGAAGCATAGACTCAATAGAAATTTCAGACAAAAAACAATCCTAATAAATAAGGAGTGTTCCACGTTACCTTTATTGATATCCTTAAATAAACAAATATATTCACCTAAATTAGAGATGGGTTTATAAAATTTTCCAGGTACAGAAAAATAAGTGATATAATGTAATTAATTTGTAATTTGAGAGAAATATAAATCTTAAACTGTAAAAGAGAAGATTTAATATTGAATGTTTCTTTGAATGTAAATGGAATATTTATATCTTTTTCTATCTAGGTAAATAATTGAGTTGGATTTAGGATTTGTGAGTTGAGGTGTATGTGTGTGAAACAATAGTGAAATATACCTATCTTGTAAAGTTTTGGAATAGGTTTTAAGATTATAAAAATCATTTTCTAATAGAAAGAGTAACCCATATATTCTTTATTATTTGTCTTAGATATAAAAGTGCTAATAAAAAAAAATTAAGTGCTCTTTAACTTCTATCTCCTTATTATAGAACTAACATATCCAGTGTTCACAAGGTATGTGATGAGAAAAGGTTGGATAGATTTAATTTATATTTATAAATTTGTAAATATAATTTAAAGAAGAATTTTAATTTCAATTTTGAGATTCATTTATGTTTTATTTTTATTTTTTTAATTCAAATTTATTTATTTATGCTGAATTTTTATGTATTGAATGTGCTCACCATAAGATGAATGAATAAATTGGAACATTTTTTTTTTATTTTCAAAGAATTTTATCATTTATCATTTTAATAAATTATTAGCTATCTAATTATTAAATTGAATTTATTTTTCATTTTCAAAAAAGTTGATCAATTACCATTTTAACAAATAATTAGTTATTTAATCATTAGATTGCATTTGTGCAAGAGTTGCCTTCACATTATATCTATCTTTCCCATGCTTACTAAATTATAAACACTTTGTTATCAATAAGAAGTGCCAATAATTATACTTTATATTAGATTTTTTTATTATAATATTATTGATAACTACAACTTATTATATATAATAAATTAATAAATAAATACACTAAATGCAATTTCCACTTATAACATTATATATGAAATTAAAATAAATCTATATTAATAATATTAACTACATTATATATGAAATTAAAATAAATCTATATTAATAATATTAACTATGAATATTGAGTGAACATTATTTATAAAATATGTCTAACTATTAATATAGAATGAAGATTAAATGGTTCCATATGTACTTATAAAATATGTTTAAAAGTATAAAAAAAATTGTTTAATTCTTTTATATTTTTATATAAATATAACATGAATAAAATAACAAAAAATAAATATCTTATTAATATTAATAAGTAAAAAATAAAAATAATATTAGATGCTAAATAATATTTAAATAATTATTATAATAAAAATAATTTATATTAAAAGTTAATAGTAAACTTAGCATAATAAAATTAAATTCATATAAAAATTAACAAACATAAGAGTTCGATTAATACCATTTATTTAATAAAACAAATTAATAAATAGATAAATTTAACATGAAAAATGATCACAAGTAAAAGATTTATCTTATTCACTTTCAATTCTTACTCATAATACTCCATTATAAGTCCCACTACTCATAACATATATATTATTTATCCACTTATTAACTCAACCTTAAACAATTATATAAATAAATTAAATAAAATAATAATAAAAATATTATTAATATCTAAAAAAAAAAAATTAAATAATAATTATAATAAAATTAATTTATATTAAATAAATAATTAAAATTATTAAATAATAGATATAATAAAATTAATTCATATTAAGCCCCCGGGGGGCAGCTCAATTGGCATGAAGTGTTATGTTCAATGAGGTTTCGAGTTCAAATCCCCCAGACTTAACTGACCCAATTGCCGATTCCGCTACACCACTTAACATTTTATCTTGATAGCCGGTACCGCTACACCACTTAACATTTGTGACAAAAAGATATCTAAAAACAAGTCAAGGACTTGGGGCTTATTGATGGGTACTATTAAGAATAAATTGTTTTATTCTTTTTATATATATCAAATATCTTACATAAAAATATAACAAGACTTGGGCTTATTGATGGGTAATATTAAGAATAAATTGTTTTATTCTTTTTATATATCAGATATTTTACATAAAAATATAACAAATATGATATTAATACATCTATAATAACACATAAAAGTTATAATAATTTTTTTTTAAACCTTACTCTACTTAAAAAAAAAATGTGCAACAGTGTCATATAAACTTATAATTTTTAGGACATTGAATTCCCCTTTTCCAATGTTTCTGTTATCATCATCAGTGAACTTCTTGTGAAAGTGAAAAGTTGAGATTATCTACTATTGTTTCATTCTGTCTTATTTGACATCAATTATAATGATAAGGATTCAAAATAGACTTTTGAGTACTCTAACACAAGAAGTTAGCATAAATAAGCCCTGTTTCAGGTCAATATTATGATTGATTCTACAGTGTGTGGGTATGCCTGGTTGTTTGTCTTTGTTATTATTGTGTTTGTGTGATGTTGGTGTGAAATCAACTTTTGAGATTGAGAAAAAACACATACCGAAGAGGGAAAAGTTCTCTAAGAAGAGCAGAGCAAAGATATTTTTGAGCCGTTCCATAGCAAATCAGTCAACACAACCTCCATTCTTCTTCTGGATGGATAGATGAGGTGAGGGAGATTTGATTTTTGTATCAGTAGCAATTGCCATATTTAATTCTCTATTTTTCATTGCAGTAACCTTTCTTGTGTTTGTGTATTTCTTGTTTCCAGCTTTTCTTGGACTATTCAGAATTGCATATAGCTGAGTGTACAGGGAGGAATAATATTCTACAAGGTGCACTGTAGCTCCTTCCCCATACCTCTCCGCTTGTGCTTATTTGGGAAGTGTTATTCTGATTTGATTCTTTAAATTAAAGAAATTGCAATAATTAATTAATTAATTAATTAATTTTTAGTTTTTTTAATTGACTAATAGTACTTTGTTTATTTATTTCTGCTTCCAACATAAGGATAGAGGTCGCTACTGCAAAGGGCGGAGTGAGCGACCACTACTATGGAGCAAGATTCTTGAGGTACTCTAGAGCTCCTTCTCAATACCTTCTTGCTTGTGTTGTAGTGATAATATAGCTCCTTCTCAATGCCTTTTTGCTCGTGTTGTAGTGATAATATTTATGATATCAATTTATTTTCTAGATTTAAATTATGGGGTTAATCATATAAAAACTATTCTAAATTTCTAACCATATGATTATAAAAATAGCAATGAAGATTCGGTTCGCGTGAGATTCCTCTCTTAGGCTTCCTCAACCATGGCTGCTACGTCATTCTCTACAGATCTAGAACCGTCTTATTTCCTCCCTCTATCGGAGCCGTGGCGACCGAGGATTGAACTTTGAAACTTCTTCCTCTCTCAAAAACCACCCTCCCCTGTTACTCAAAACCATTCTTCATCCTTTTCAAAACCTCTGTCGCTGTACACACCGAAGTTCGTCCACATATGTAGTATGTGACGTGGACGGCGTGTGCGGTTTATTTATTTTATCTGACGTGTACGGTGCGCTGGGTTTATTTATTTTATTTGACGTGTAGGTGGGACCCGGTTACCACTTAACATGTTCAAATTTCAATCACTTCTGAGCTAGAACTAGATGATTATTCATAGTTCCTGGGACAAGATAATTTTTAATGGTAATTTAAAAATGCAGTTGTTTTAAGTTTTGTTTATTTTTAATGGTAATTTAAAAATGCATTCTAAATGTTTTAAGTTTTATTTATTTTTCACTTATAATATTTGTTTACTCGAAATTTGATTGAAAAATTATTGAATCTATAAATTTGAATAGTTAAAACTATATGATTAATGCTTCTGTCAACCTTGGCACTATGAACGAGGCAATGCTGTATTTCACTCTTCCCTCTGTGCGATCTCCCGTCCGAGACCTCGTGCTTCTGACGTGCATCCGTACCTGAACTCTGATCTTTATACGCGACCCAGTCCAATCCATCGAGCCAACCCATTCCCATCAAGGAGAGAGAGCTTGCGCCTCCGGCCGTGAACTAAACTAGTGCTTTTTAGACGATAAAATTAAATCCATCTTATAATGTCAAAAAAAATAACAAACCAAATAAGAGTTTGGTGATTGGGTGACAGTAATATGTGTATTTTGGGTCATAGTAGTATGTCTGTTTTTTTTTGTGTACTTATTAATTCACTTTTTATATAATTATTTATTATACATGAAATTAAAATAAATCAATTTCAATATTATAGTTAATTAAAATTATAATAAAAAAATTATTAAATATATTTTAAAATATAAAAATAAAATGTTTAAATTTTTTATTTAACATAAATAAAATAAAAATTAGAAAATATATTTCAAAATATAAAAATAAATTGTTTATTTATTATACAAGAAATTAAAATAAATCAATTTCAATATTATTGTTAATTAAAATTATAATAAAAAAAATTATTAAATATATTTTAAAATATAAAAATAAAATGTTTAATTTTTTTATATAACATAAATAAAATAAAAATTAGGAAATATATTTTAAAATATAAAAATAAATTGTTTCTCAACTTGACTAGTCTCCCTATCACAAAATAATAATAATAATAATAATATTTAAATAATTATTATTATAAAATTAATTTATATTAAAATTTAATAATAAACTTTAATTAATAAAATAAAGTCCATCTTATAATATATAAAATAAAATAAAAATGAATCACTCCACAATAATCTAAAATTAATATCATCAATGATATATAAGTTAAAGAAGCAATCAAATAGTTGTGTAAGTTAAAGAAGCAATCAAATAGTTGTGTAACTAGTTGTATAAGTTAAAGAAGCAATTCAATAGTTGTGTAAAGAAGTTCCTTGCACAATGAGTTGGAGAAAGATGAAGGATGGTGTAAAAACCCTGGCTCAGGAAGCGCACACCCAATCGGTAGAATACCTTAGACATAGAGCAAGTTGTGGAAGTTGGGGTTGCTGGATAGAACGATTGGTGAAAGGCGTGCATGGACTAAATGAAGTTGTGATGGCATGTTTATGTAGGGAGTGGGTAGGAGTGCCTCAGGCACACGATCTAGACGTGTGACCCAAGGAGACTCGCATCCCACACTTGCAGAACACATTATCTTAGTGAAAGGAGTTTACGTAGGCAAGACAAAACGGAACAATGGTTGGTCAAGTTTGCATAAGGAAAATGTTACCCCGAATTGCACGAGTTATGGACAGGCTGACTTGACTTGGACGAAGTTGGGGCATGGATGAATCAATGAACGACACAAGTTGGTGGCACATTGTGGCCTTGGATGCATCCTTGTGACGAGTTGGCAAGTCGGTATGAATCTTCACCAAACAATGCGACACCCATGAGAGGAACAAATGCGCCCATGAGAGGAACGAATGCCCATGGAAGATGAAGAGTCGACTTGGTGGAATGCCAAGAGATGCGGTAGTTCGTGTGACTTGATGGACAGGTATATATAATGGGAAGTGGATAGCCAAACACAACAACGAAGATGACAATAAGAGTTGGAGAGTGAAGTCTACAACTCAGGTTGAGGTGAGACGAAGTATGAAGAAGTATGAAGTGAGCATGACCAAAGGGAACAAGTGCACAAGAAGAATGCACAAGTGAACAAATAGCCAAGTGAAGAGACGAGCGTGACCAAGGTTGGCAGACTTGGTTGTGACGACCGTAGTCGAGCAAGAAGGTTTGGTTGCAACAAGAGAGTTCGGTCAAGGAGTTGTGCAAGAGTTTGTGCGAAGGCAGAGGCAAGGGTGAGTCGTGAGATGACTTAGTCGGGTAAGGTGGTTTTGTACGAGCTACGGGTCTATTGTAAACTCTTTGTATCATAACATCTTGTATAATAAACTTGTACGGGTATTAGGCATGTTAGTGTCGCCCAACTATACTTATGTTTTTTGTGTGTGAATGGTTGCATGTTCTTAGTTGCATAAATTGGCTATGTATAGAACTATGTAATTGTTTAAGTGTAAAGAACGCAAGTGTAGTTTGGCACAATTGGCTCAAGACGTATGGGTGAGCCTTGAGTGAGGCGTAGTCCCGACAAAGTACATTTCAGTTTGGTCAAGCCTCTGAAACGAAATGCACAGTGTCACACATCACAAGGTGTTGGGTGACTTGGGTGCACCAAGTCGAGTTGGATCCCCTGGTAGACTGTGGAGAGTAGTAGTTTAAGAAAAATTGGGGTTGTTGGCTCAATTTGGTTGTTGGTTGGGTGCTTTGTGGATAGGCAGGGTGATGGACGATCGCGGACTTGGCACGACAAGTTGGGACAAGCATAGATTGAAGGCCTTGGCACATTAGGCAACCAAGGCACACTTCAAACAGAGCAGGCTAGTCGTTTCTATGGTATATTTGGGTTAGATTGTAGGCAAGTCAACAAGTGTTGGGCGTGATAGGCCCTTAGATGAATGACTGCGCTATGAACCGACCACTGGACTTGGCAAGTGGATTGGCCAAACATACCGATGGAATACGTCAACCTTGGGTATGCATGGGTAGAGTGGTATCGCATGAATGCACCCCAAGGCATGACTCGGCCCTAGAGATGGAAGCCACACATGAAGAGATGTGGCAAGCCAGATTGGACATTACGAATAGAAGTTCAACACAACGTTGGGAAGGCTTAAAGAGGATCTGTGAAATTGAGGAATGATGGAAATCCTATAATGATGAGATGAAGGCCTTTGTAAATGGAACTAAGCCTAAAAATATGCTAAGGTTGGGGTCACTCACCAAGGAGGGACACCCAAGCTAAAGGAGATGTCGCGAAAAGGAAGTTCCTTGGTCCTAGAGGTAAGCTTGTTAGATTTTTTCTTTGTGATGAAAACCACTTTGAAGCAGATTGTCCAATGAAGGCACAATTGGAATGGCTAGAAGAAAACCAAGTGTAGTAGGCAAAAAAACAACTTGCCTCCATGGTGGAAGTATTCCAAACTCCCAAACCTTCAAAGGAGATGCTGGAAGGCGTGAACGCTTTGGCGACACATCTAGGCAAGTTCATGGATAGAGGTCATGGACAACGTTTGCAAAGTGAAGGGGAAGGACTTTGCTTTGTGGATGCGATGGTGATTGGGGTGAAGGTGGTTTCTTTGGTGGACATCAGCATGACCCATAGTTTCGTAAGTGAGCGGACCACGAAGTCGCTCCATTTTAAGCTTGAGAGTAGCACGACCACATACAAGGTGGTTGACTCAACAGTGGAAGCGATGGTTGGGCTGGTTGGCTCTGCACCCTTGAGAGTTGGAAGTTGGTTTGACAATTGGGATTTGACAGTGGCTCCATTGGATGATCATGCATTGGTCTCGGGGCAAGATTTTTTCAAGTTTTCCAAGGCAGTTCTAGTTCCACACGAGAGTTGCTTGGTTTTCTTGGATGAAGCCAAAATGCCAAGTATGCCCATGATGATGAAGAGAAATCTTGGATGAATTCCTAGGATATCTACAATCAAGTTGATTGAGGGAGTTGGCGGAAGCGTGCACAGACCTTGCAACGTGGTGCAGTTGCAAGAGGTGAGTTCGACCATAGCAACCTTGGGAGGATTGGGCCATGTAGAACGAAGGTTGAAAACAATGGAGACATTGGTGAAGATTGTATTGGAGAAGACAGATCGGTTGTGGAGCCTATGGTGTCGGAAGCAAGAGCAGAGGGATAAGAAGTCAACCCTTGCCACACTTGCAGAGGTCATCGCATAGGAGATATAGCCCATGTCACCTTGCTACCAGCAAAGTTGCGAAGACATTGAGGCAGATTGGTCGGATGACTCACTTGCAACAAAAACTCTAATTGTTGACACATAGTAGTGTGTGGAGGCACTCACTCAGCTGGACTTGGAGTTAGATGCAGAAGAAGTGGGAAGGGAGGATTGTGACCCTGCAACCATAGTGAACTTTTGCAGGAAAGCCATGGCGATATCTGACTTTCAACTAA
>ML789464.1:266964-277878 GCA_009831015.1 Picea engelmannii
TGATTAGCCATTTGATTAAGAAGAACCTAGCCTAGCCATTGCTACACTAGTTCCTCTTTTTCTTGAGTTAGCTTGAAACATAAATTGAAGAAAGAAGACGTCCTAGGCCTAATTAATTTTACACCTAGGGTTTGACTCTTAGGTTTTGAAAAGCCTTGTCCCCAAGCAACACTCTTCAGCCATAGATTTATGTTTTATAGCTAGCCGTTTTTGCTAAAGAGTCTTAAGGAAAGAGGGAGGAGCATGAGGCCTAGCTTTAGCTACACCGGAATGAGCCTCCTCCCCTTAGGGTTTTGATTTGGTGGCCCTGCCATTGCAGCACCATTAAACCTAACTCTCCCGTCCTTAGGTTTAGATCTTTCCAAGCCATTAGTCTCTCTCCTTGACTCCATAATACCCAAGGCACTGGTCTAAAACTTGCAACTTTGAGTCTTTGGTGTTTAAAAAATCTTTCAAACTCTCTTAATTTGAAACCCTAACTAACCCTAGCGGCCTACTAACCCTAGCTAGCTGATGATGTCTTGCCTCCTTGTAACCTTTGCTTAGCATAAAAGTTGCGGCTGACTCATCCATTGATAAACACATAAGTGTTGAGTAATTTCATTGGCTTAAAAAGCAAAACGTTCACTTTGTTGTCTAGCTAACCTAACCCTAACCCTAAGGTGACGTCATACCTGTTTGAACTCTTGTTCAGCTTAAAATGTTGTGGTATTGTCACCCTTTGATAGGCTTTGAGTTGTTGATCATCTTCATAAGCTTAATTTGCAAAACGTCCTTCTCATTGCCTACCAAAACTAATATAAACAAGCTCGACGTCACCCTTAAATTGCATAGTGACGCAGCAACAATATTTATATATGAGCTTATTTAATGCATTGTAATAACTCAAAGTTTGACTTTATACATTGAATGGAAGTATCTTTTTTGTGTTTATTGAGGAAGTATTATAAGCCTTTTGTCTTTATTTGCAATCATTGACTTCGTCAATAATTACATTTATTATTGCTCATATCTATTTAAAGATAGTCATTAAATTGTGAAGTACTAACCACTGCAGCACATTTTAGTTTTATTTGCCTTGTTTCGCAAACAGGTGCCCTTTCAGTGGAATATCTTCTTTTTTACTATCTTCTTGCCAGTAATCTATGAAAGGAAACTCTCATCTTGATCCTTTTGACCTTAAACCTTTCAGAACCCTAGATTACTAGGGACGTCTCCCTTGGGATTAGCCACCCTGAATAGAAAGAGCTCCCCATCGAGGTGACAGTGGGTGGGGAAGCTCCTGTTACGCCAGTTTGAGTCTTGTCTCCAAGCATTTAAACCTATCCTACAAACTGTGCGATAACAACCCTCACTGCACCCACATGTTTGGACATCCCTTGACCACATCACCCACCTACATGGCTTGGATGAGGTTTCTTCCGAGAACTTTCCTTCTTCTGTGAACACTAGCCCAATAGGACATTTTGTCCTTTTCTCCAGACTTGTATTGTAGGCTTGTGTAACGTCTTTGATCTGCTGACTGATGTACTAGGGATTTTATGCATATGTTTAATAATATTGATAATGAAATGTGATTGACATTGCTATGATCCCTATGACTGATGAGCCCATGGAGGGCATAGCTTTTGATGTGTAGGACCTTGCCCAACGGACAGGTACCATTTGGACCGATACACATGGGGAGATGATCAGTTCAGACCTCCATGGGGCTAAAGATCCCACCAGGTGGATGCTGAGACCCATCAGGGGGCAGAGACAGGATGGAGATGGATCAGGGGCTTTGCATCAGAGAAGAAGAGGACGTTCCACCAGAGGCACCCCGACACAGCTTGACCTAGGGGGGTTGAGCCCTTTTTAGTGAAACGTTTCCCTTGGAAGGCCTGGGACATCACCCTTGATGACCATGATGTTATTCAACTTATTGGATGTCTTGGGAGGCAGACTGGGCCACAGTGGCACGTGTGGCATGTTGGAGAAGCCCAAGGAGGGCTAACATTTTGCTCCAGGATGCTTCATTTTCCCTAAAAGGGGCTAATGTCTCCGTTAGAGGGGATTTTTATCTCCTTTTAGATCAATTAGGGTTTTAATTTAACAATTTTAATGTAAAACAGTATGATTTTGGTATTTTGGCCTTGTCGGCCTTTTACATGACCTAAAATGTAAAATTAGGTCATGGTATTGTATAAATGAGGGATTTTTACCTTCATTTTTGACATCACAACTTACTCGCTCATTAGTGAGGTCTGAAATTTGCGCCCTCTCTTGGGTTATTGGATGATTTAGTGATGCGCACTTGTTGAAGGAAGACTATTTTGGTACATTTTGGCATTTCTCTTGAAGGAAGGTGTTACAACTAGGGTTTGCATTGATGTTTCTTGATGAATTGTAAGTATTTTTCTACAAAACTTCTTGAATGAATGGTTGTAGTCTAATTTCTTGCATATGCTTATGAATTTTGCTGAATCAAAACCCTAGGTGACAAGCACACAAGTAGGTCCTTGTCTCATGTCCCCTGATAGAGAAAATTTTCAGCCATTGTTGGAGGAAGAAAGAGCCTAGTCATAGCTACAGTCCTACTTTTTCTTCCCTTTAGTTAGCCATACGTTTACAAGCTGAGAAGAAGGAGACGTCTTGAAGCCTAGGGTTTCTACACTTCAGGGCCAATTTTTCTAGGGTTTGCTAGTAGAGCCTTGTTGCTGCAACACTTTGTCTTATCAAACCATCTTGTCTCAGTTTATCTTTTATGCTAGCCGTTTTTCCATATAAGGAAGGAGGAGAGAGCACGAGGCCTTGCTGTAGCAACACTGGAGTGAGCCTCTCTCCCCTAGGGTTTTGATTTTGAGGCCTTGCCTTAGCAACACCTCAAAAATTCTCCCTCTAGTCCTTAGTCTTTGTCTCCTTCAACTCTTGTGTTCTTCATTATTGACTCTATTTGACCCTAAGGCATTGATCCTAGGACCTCATGCACTGAAGTAAACCCTGATCTAAACACTCTCAAAACTCTTGAAATCAAACCCTAACTAAACTACTAACCTTACATGCTGCTATCATCTCCTGCTATTACATCATTAGTGCAACATCGTTTTGTTTATTAAGCAATTGAATAATGATTAAAGGCATTGATTGAATGAGGTATTGATTTATTGTATTGAATGCCAACGTTATTCTAGCATTTATTGAAGAAGTGACATTAATTTCATTGCCATATTTATAAACATTGACTTCGTCAATATTTATTGCCATAATTGCTTATATATATTTATCAGATACTCATATGAAGTACTAACCCACTGAAACAACTTGCACATATCAGTTTTTTGTTGCTTTGTTCCAGGCAGTTGCATTTCTTTGGGGGTTTTACTCCATTATTGGTTGTTTAACTGGGAATATCTGATTGGTGGTGACTTGTGAGGGGGGAAACTTATCCTTGTCTTTTTATCCTTGAGCCTCCTCAAAACCCCAGGTCACCGGGGACGTCTCCCCTGGGCCTAATCTCCCCAAAAAGAAAGAACCATCCCATTGTGGTGACATTGGGTGGGATTGGTTCCTGTTACACCAGTTTGGCTCTCTATCTTATAGCCTATTATCCTTGCTACAAATTTTGCGATAACAGTACCTATGAAAAAGAATCTAAGGCTTTTAATCTATGAAGACTGAAAAGTAAAGTTTAATCTAGGAGTTTATTGTGGAAATACCAAGATTAGTATTAGCAGCATATATGACTTAATTATTAAAAAAAGGATACAACCTGTAAGTCACATAAAACCATCACTCATACATTCATCATATACTTCAAAAGGAAATGACATGAATCATAAGAGCTTGTGAAGTAAAGATAGATCTGACTGAAAATATAATAAAGAAGACCATTGCCAGAAAGGTAAAATATGATGTTTTGAAAAGTTTCACATTTATTTTATCTTGAGTATTTTATTATGGGATTTGGGAAATTTAAACAAGTCTTGAAATCGTGAAGTGGGGATTAAAGTCGGGGTCCCCACTCTTTGTGTGCAATCGTGTATTTGGCCCACTTTACTTGCTATTGAGAAATATTATAGACATGTCGATTGGGTGTGTCGTAGGTCCAAAAAGAGGAGAGAACGAATCTCATTAATGAGTATCCCCCCTGATTTAACACACTCCACCCAAATGCAGAGGTCTTAGATGAATAATGCAGTAAAGTAGATTTCCCTATTTAAGACTAACATTCATTACTCAGGTCCATTTCTGGGTCTCTGAATCCACCTGAAAGTAGCAAAGGGATTGCATATGCGGTTGAGTAACTAAGATTTATTCCAAATAATTGCAGAAATGAACTAATCTAGCAATTAGTATTCTATGAAAAATAAAACTATTCTAAGACTTGTGGTTGATTTTAGAATTTGAAATTTAGTGATGTGAATTCCTTTTATCTTTTTTATGCAATTGAAACTAAACTACTAGGCAAATAACATGGGAAACAACCCTGAAGCAGAAAAAGAGACCAACACCTGTTTCCCCCCTGGGGCTGGGGAAACGAAGAAAGACAAGATTTGTGGCTCACAAACTTTTTGACTTCTACACTACTTTCTTTTGGGTGCACTTGGTCTTTTATGAAGTAATACCAAGGCTTAAAATAATTTTCAAACTTGAAAAACTGAACTAAAGCTTCTCGACAACTCTAGGGGTTTCTGAAAGAGGTTTAAACTTTGGAATCTGGACATTACCTCCCTTTGTACCTGTTATTCCTGCAAGAAAACAGCAAGAAATGGAAAGAAAACAATGGCCAAAAAACACTTTACGAGTGTCTTTGGTTATTAGTATAAGATTCGAAAAATTTCTAAGTAAAATAACTACAAAATTATGCAAAATGGAACTAAGGAAATCAAACTAGAGGCTAGTTTCCTTAGGATCTTTTATGGCTGTTATAAAACAGAAAAATCAGAGCACTCCAATGCTATATTTTAACCATATAAGCTCTTGGAAAAGGTTTTCTTTTAACCCTCTAAAAATATCAGAAATTTACTTGCATAAAAGGGACTCTTTTCCTATGCTAGATCTAGATTTTTCAAAGATAGAAATTTAGAAGTAAAATCAGATCTATACTATCACTTGCATGCATGAAAGGAGATAAAGATTTAAACTTTGAAAACATATCCAAACATGCTTGCATAAAATGTAATAAAGTAACCAAGAATATTTGAATTTGAGAGAAGGAGAAGAGAACCAACTTGTGCTTAGAATGTCTTGGGCAATGGAGTCCTTCTTGGTGAACTGAGGAGGGATCTTATTCTAAGACTTAGAAGGGAGGAAGAGTCATACTAGATCTTCCACCTCTCCAAGCTGAGGTATCTAATACTTTAATCACTTGCAAACAAAAGGTTAGAAGATGGTACCACCTACAAAAGAGATCTCAACATACAATATATGAAACCAAAGATATTGCATATAAAAACTTCTTAAATAAATAAGTAATAAGACTACTAATAAAACCAGCTTAGCAATCCTATCCTATTGAGAAATAGTACTCCTACAGGGCCACATTAACCATAATAGAATGACAAACAAAATAGAATAATATCACCTCATTCACATAAGAATCCATACACTTGAACAATGCACCAATTCGACCTCCAAAGTCTTCTTTTATTCCAATAACCAAATAGAAATTACAATGATAGAGATGCAACAAGTTGTTTCTCCCAAGCTCTGACTGTAATGATCCCAAGCCAAATTTTTCGCTTGGAATCACTAACTACCACTGATTTGTTGATGTGTAGGTGTTTATTGAGTTATCTAGTTATTAAGTACATTCATACAAGATTCATCCAACACATGAAGATCACAATACATCTAAGATATAGAAGCACAAGCAAAGATCTGACCTTTATTATGAGCAATATGGAATCAATACAATAGATAGCCAATCTAGAACAATCCTTAGATGGGTGGAAAGACAATAGATATGAGCTGCTACAAAATGCTCTGCCGATACAAAATAAGCCTCCAAAGGCTGAATAGGAAATGAAGATCAATACAAGCAGATCTAACTGCCAACTCTCCAGCTGAAGAATGCCACGCTCCACTAGAAGACTGAAACCCTCAATAAATCGATCTCACTGGAGGAAGACTCCAAATGAGTCCAAACTCGGCAAGATGATAGATCAGGGTGGTAGGATCACCCTCCTGAAATCTCAAGTTGAACGTCCAAGGCAAACCCTTCCAAACTCTGAATCTTCTGCTGAAGTTGCACCCTCCTTGATGCTTGAAACCCTAGGAGATTCGGCCCTGATGAGAAAATCCTCCAAATTCCCTGAAGCTTCCCAAGAATGTAGATCAGGCTATGAGAACCCTGTAGGAGAAGTTTCAGACTCAGATTCCAGGTGTAGCCTTCTAGATCTGAGATTTACTGAATCATAGGACGTCCCCTTAGCCTCCAAGACGTCCCACTCTGAAGCTAAATATCTGATGGTGATAACTCTCCAGAAAAACCCTTAAAATGATGATAGTGCCCCTGCAAGTAAAACCCAAGTGTTGGAATGGCCACAGGCTCTCTTGATAAGCTGGATCGAACCCTCTTCTATGAGATGGTGCACCCTTGCTGGAAACACAAGAACAGTACGGCCCTGCTACCTTCTGAAGAACTGAATGGAAATATGCTGAGAATAGAATGGCGTGGAGGAATCTTTCATCCTTGAGACCAAGCTGTGGAACAAGGTGAGTGTATATTTCACCACTGAGTTGCTCACAAGGGTTTGTACAGCAAAACCCCCAAACTGAATGCTCAAGAGCAATAGGAAAAAATATACCAAATCCAAAATGACTAATGGGTGCGCCCGAGCCTCTTACTTATACTTTTCTTCTAATTCTCTGTTGAGTTAGGTTAACTCCCAGGGTTAGCTTCTATTCTTCTATTGAGTTATCTTTTACTCCTTTTATTCTTTTTCTTCCTTAAGTCAACTTAAAAATATAACTTAGTTTAGTTGTATTTCCCCCTCAATGTGAGACTATGACCTAGTGGGGATGCCCAGGCCACTGAGTCTCCTCAACACCTCTCTATCAAGAGGTGGGGGACATTACAGTCTCCCCTGCTTGAAATTGCTTGTCCTCAAGCAATTCCAAACTTGCTTCTTTTACCACCTGCTCCTTTTCCCAGGTGGCATCCTGAATGGGTAAATCCTTCCATTTGATCAAGTATTATTTGATGCTTTAGTTTCTGAGCCTTTTCTCTCGGACCTCTAATATATCCTCTGGAATCAAAACAAGTTGTCCTTCCTCATCCAGGGGAGGTAGTACCTCAATGGGTCTGATGTGTTGCCGAGGGCTTTCTTAAGGCAGGAGACATGGAAGACATTATGTATTTTTCTTCCCGGTGGAAGCTCCAACTTGTAAGCTACAACCCCTATCTTCCTGATAACTCTGTAGAGTCCAAAGAAACGTGGTTGTAGTTTATCTGCTCCGTTCCTTTTTATGGATGCCTGCCTATATGGTTGGAGTCTTAAGTAGAGCAGGTCACCAACCTCAAAAGTACGATCAACTCTGTGCTTGTCTGCTTGGACCTTTTGTTGGTTCTGTGTTCTCTGTAGATGATCTTTCAGTTCCCTGAGAATGTCTTGGCTCTGCTGTATCCAATCCTGTACCATAGGTGCCCTGCTGTCACCGAAAGCAATCTCCCCAAAAGATAGAGGATCATA
This sequence comes from Picea engelmannii, assembly GCA_009831015.1. Taxonomy (NCBI): domain Eukaryota; kingdom Viridiplantae; phylum Streptophyta; class Pinopsida; order Pinales; family Pinaceae; genus Picea; species Picea engelmannii. Next base: position 274,641 of record ML789464.1, read on the forward strand.
GCTGTACAAGGCCCTAAACGGTGACATGCCTATGGACGTATGCTGGGTGGCGTTGCAGCAGTACTCTCCCAAGTGCAACCATTTGGCCCACGCTTTCTGTTGTCCTGCCACATAATTTCTGAGGTAACCTTCCACCCACTTGTTGACGATTTCTGTCTGTTCGTTTGTCTGAGGGTGATAGTTGGTGCTAGGGGTTAAGGCCGTACCAACCAACCTAAATAATTCCTGCCAGAATGTACTCATGAACCTACTATTCCTGTCGCTGACAATGGTCTTGGGTAGGCCGTGCAACCTGAAGATTTCCCTGAAAAACAGTTTGGCCACCTTTGCTGCACTGAAGTCAATGGCTATGGTGAAGAAATGTGCAAACTTTGTCAACCTGTCCACTACGACAAATATCCAATCCTTCCCTTGTGTCTTTGGCAACCCGGTGATGAAATCCATGGATATGCTTTCCCATTTGTGCTCTGGAATGGGTAGGGGTTGTAGTAATCCTGTTGGGTGTGTGTGCTCATCTTTTTTCTCCTTACATGTAGTACACTCCTTGACGTGCTTAATCACATCCTCCTTGAGGCCCTTCCATGAGTACCTCTCTCTCACCTACCTGTACGTCTTGTTGATTCCCTGATGACCTGCCATTGGTGAGTCATGGTATGCCTGTAATATCTTAGCCTTGAAGGTTGATTCAGGAACCAAAAAGATACGGTCCTTATAGTAGATGAGATCATTCATAACCTTGAAATTATCATCTTGTATCTCCCCATCCAATAACTGGCATGCAAACTGATCTTTTGTATACTCCATCGCCAAATGATCTTTCTAGTCAACTGATACCTAGGTCATAACAAATATGGATGGCCTCCTGGATAACGCATCAGCCACCATGTTGTTCTTCCCTTTGACAAATTCAATGTCAAAGTCATAGGCCTGTATTCTACTTACCCATTTCTGCTGCCTCTCATTCAAATCCTTCTGCTCTAACAGATACTTGAGACTGTTATGATCTGACTTGACCACAAACTGAGCACCAACCAAGTATTGTCGGAATTTAGCTAGTGCATGCATGATAGCCAACATTTCTTTGTCATAAATGTTGTAGAGTAGCTCAGGACCCCTGAGTTTCCGACTCTCATAGGCAAGAGGGTGCCTCTTCTGCATCAGTACGGCCCCTATTCCTTCCCCGGATGCATCACACTCCAAGGTAAAAGGGAGACTGAAATATGGAAGGGCTAAGACTGGGCACATACTCATCACTTCCTTCATCTTGTCCATCGTTTCTTGAGATTCCTCGTCCCACTTGAAGGCTCCCTTCTTAGTCAAATCGGTCAAAGGTGCACACAGCTAAGAAAATCCTTTGACAAACTTTCTGTAATAAGTGCATATACCTAGGAATCCTCTTAATTCTGTGAGTGTTTTAGGAGTAGGCCATTCCATGATGGCTTGTATTTTCTCCTATTGTACCTGTACCCCCTTTGCCCTAATGATGTGTCCTAAATAGAGGACCTCTGTCATTCCAAACTCACATTTGGACTCCTTAGCATACAATGAATGTTCCGCCATGATGGACAAAATCTGATCTATATGCCTGAGATGTTCCTCCCACGTCTTGCTGTAAATAAGAAAATCATCAAAAAATACCAACAGGTACTTCCTCAGCTGCTTGTTGAACACATGGTTCATACATGATTGGAACGTGGCAGGTGTGTTGGTCAAGCCAAAGGGCATCACCAAAAACTCATAATGGTTGTAGTGACATCTAAAAGTTGTTTTTGAGATGTCTTCCTCCCTCATCTTGATCTGATGATAACTAGAGTGAAGATCAATCTTAGTGAAGTAGATGGCCCCATGCAATTCGTCCAACAGTTCATCAATCTTCAGTATTGGGTATCTATTTTTTATGGTCTTTTTGTTCAAATCCCTGAAGTCAATGCACATCCTCATAGTGCCATATTTCTTCTTCACCAGCACTACCGACGAAGCAAAAGGGCTACTGTTGGGCCTGATGTGCCCCATGTCTAGAAGTTCCTTGATGACCTTCTCTATCTCATCTTTGTACTTCTTGGGATGTCTATATGGTGTGGTGATAACTGGTTTGGCCCCTTCCTCTAGCTCAATAATGTGCTCAAACCTCCTATCTGGTGGGACCCCTAGAGGGATAGGTCCGAACACCTTGTGGTGCCTGTCAAGGATTTCTTTGATCTCTGGGGTGTAATGAACCTTGCCATGTTCATCCATATGTGTCACCACCCTACATTCTGCTGCGTAAACTATCTCATCTCTCCGGAAGATGGCCTCCATCCTCTTGGCCGTGACTACCTTTGCATCATTCCTTGTCATGCCCCAAAGCACTACCTTTCGTCCACCCTCCTCTGTGAATGACATTTCCATAGTTTTGTAGTTGGTGGTGATAGGCCCCAATGTGTTGAGCCAATGAACCCCTAGGATGATGTTGGTATTCGGAAGGTCCATGACATAGACGTCCCGTGTCAGCTCATGTCTACCCAAGGTAAGCTTCATGCCTGGAATGTATCTGTCGCAGGGCATAGTGCCTCCACCTGCTACCTCCACTTTGAATCCTTCAAATTCTACTGTGGGTATGTGCCTCCTTTTCAATAATGCAAAATCGATGAAGTTGTGGGAAGCTCCTCCATCAATCAAAAACAAAACCCTCTGCCCCTGCAAGATCCCCCTCATTCGGAAGGTGTTATACTTTGGCACTCCACTGATAGATGCCAAGGTGGCCAAACTGTCCTGTCCTGTGATCTGCTCCTCTTCTGTCTCAATGGTATTGGCCTCCATGTTTTGTATCTAGCCGATCTCTTCTTCCTCCTCATTGTCTGAGGTGACCTCAATGTAATGCACTTGACCACGGCCCATGCATTTGTGTGCTGAGTTCCATGGTTCTTTGCACGTGAAGCAAAGCTTCTTCCTTCTCAATTTCCTCCTAGTGTTTTTTGTTAATGTTTATGCTATTATTATAGTTCTTTGCATTTCATAAAGATAAGAGCATAATAAGCACAAGATCACTGAGAAATACACATCCACAATAGACACAACATTTATCCTAAGAAACCCTCTAGGGGAAGAAAACCCAGCAAAACTTCCTTATCATAAATAGCTTATCAAATGTTCAAGAGATAACTCAACCAATACAAAAAATCCTCCTCCAAGAGATGTGCCACCCTTCTTCTCCTCTCTCCAACTTGAAAATGCAACTTGCCTCATAAGAGAATGAGCA
>ML789464.1:295365-310804 GCA_009831015.1 Picea engelmannii
GCTAACCACATATATAGATTCACAAGACTACTCTTTGCAAGATCTACTCAAATAAAATACTTTACCTAAGATCCATTCATGCAACCATTATATCAAATTGAAACAACTTTACCTCATGTGTTGTAAGAACCAAAATACTTGTAGCTCTTCCCAAAATCCTCCAAAGCTTCTTTTATTATTGCATCAAGAAATGGGATCTTTGAGAAATACTTGCTCCAAAACCCTAAGAGAAGAAGAATGAAAATGGATGGAATAGAGAGAGAGAGAGCGGAAAATCAAGTAGCATAACACTAACTCAAGATATGGTGAGTTGGGAGTGAGGAAAGAGACCTATTTATACTTGGAGAGGAAAACCTACCTCTCTTTGATCTATTCCAAGTGTCCACTACCAAGCAAATGAGTAGATGTCAAGGCTAGGGCACACCATCTAGAGTTTGAAAGCTAGATCTAGGGTGTAGAAAAATGTGGGAGGTGTTGGGATCAAGAAAAGAGGTGTGGGAGGCCTTGGGATTGATTCCAAGGAAGGTTAGAGGTCTCAAATAATTTAAAAAAAAATATTTGTAGAGTTTCTAGATGGAGGGGGGTGTAACTCCTCTTGGAGGGCGTACCACTTGGGGGAAAGGCAAAGAATGGGAGTGAATTGATGAGGAAAGGGGAGTGGGATCACCTTAAGAGGTGATGTGGAGGCTAGAGGGAGGTAAATCACATGAGAGGGGGCCTCGCTCAAGTCACAAAATCAATTTATTAAGGAAAAACGTCAATCCCCCTAGGGGGGCGTAACTTTTGAGTGTGGTGAAGGGGTAAGGGTGTTTAAAGGGTTGAAACAAGGTTGGGTGGTTAGGTTATGCTTAGGAAGTATCTCTCTAACCTTATTTCATTATTTTATATCCTTCTAACTCATTATTACAATTTTACAATTTTGCCATGTTTGGACTTTAGCAATTAAAATTGTTGTTTTAGGCCGACTGACACTCCGGGTGGACAAACCCATGGCTAAAGCTGTCCGATTGAGCTGAAACTTGGTACATGGATGTGGGGGGTGCTATTCCATTTCTTTTGAGCACAAATACCCCTATCTAAAGTCTATGGACCTAGTTTTTACAATTATTGCTAAAAAATAATTAATTAATTAAATAATTAAACCTCCAAAATTAGGAAAATTTAATTAATTAAAAAAACTATACTAGACTCGACGAAATTCCGTGAAACTTTATAAGATGTCTTGCATGGTCATTTACAATGATTTCCTACAATAGTTACCAAAAGATAAGCCCACTAGAACATCGTTCACCACTTTGGAGGAATTATTGCAAGTGTGAGGGAAAAACTCAAGAGAGATCAATAAGGATGAAAAGCCCAATTGATAACTTGAGGATAAAAAAACCTTGGTGAAAAGAACTCTCCCAGTGAACCGATCCCAAGGTAACTGACCTAGACTAGACTCATGCAGACCTATTACATTATTAACCCACGCAGGGGTGTGGAAATTCCAATTACAAAAAGAAGTGTTGGGGCCAAACGTGCCCTGTAGAACAAAAGTCTTCGACAAATTTGCATCTGATAATGCATCTCTTCATGGCACATGGAGTTGACCACCTATGTTGGAGAGGCGGTCAACATCTAGCTCCACATGGGGACGTGTGTTCGATCTTCTCACTCGAGACAGACAACATACGAGAATCCAACACCTACAACAGAGTGCTCACCAATAACCAACATAAGAATACATATATACATGATTAAATCAATGAATGCTATATACAACATCTACATAATGAAATAACTAGAGTACAACATTATAATTTTACAACAAATGAAATGTATAGTACATAAAAAATTCTAAGTACATATTGACATAATGAATGAAATAATACAAAACTGAAATACAAGGAAAAGGGTTAGAGATACGTTACAGAGGGTGTCCCTTTGGACACCAAGTTGTCCCTCATCTGAAGAAAAGTTTGAGCTGCTACCCATTCCTTGGAATATTAATGGGCTCACCATCCAAATGGCTGAGATGAAAAGAATTCGACCCTGCTATTTCTCTGATCAAATATGGCCCTAACCATAAGCTGTCAAACTTGTTGTGCTTTCCTGGTTTCTCTCTGCCTTTATCCCATAACAAAATTGTATCCCCGATCATGAAATCCCTGTGTCTGGCTGACCTGTCGAAATATTTCTTTATCTTACTCTGATTTCTGCAATTCTAATCCTAAGCCTTTTGTCTGATTTCATCTAACTCAATGATCTGATTGACCATATTCTGAACAACATCCTGCTCTGTGGAAACATCCTCAACTGACCCATAAATAAGAAGTCTAAGGTGCAATGGCTACCTAGCCTCCAAACCATACACTAACTCAAAAGGACTCTTTCCAGTAGCTGCTTTCTTTGTTATTCTGTCGGCCCATAATGCATGTTTGATTTTACTATCCCAAGATTTCTTATTTTCACTGATCATTTTCTTAACAATAGTCATTAAGTTTTTATTACTTGATTTAGCTTGACCATTTCCTTGGGGATAGTAATCTGATGCATGTGACAAGATAATACCATACTTGAAGCAAAAATATGACATCTCGGCTGAACAAAAGGCCTTGGCATTATCTGTAACTATCTTTGATGGGACCCCAAATCTAGTTATGATTCCATCTTCAAGGAAATCCATCACTACCTTTTCAGTTGTTGACTTTGTTGGGATGGCTTCAACCCATTTTGTAAAGTAATCTGTAGCTGTGAGAACCCATATATAACCATTACTTGAATTATCATTAAACTTCCCGATGAAGTCCAAACCCCACTACTGAAAAGGTGCTTCAACCACCACTAGTTGCAAAGGGAGTGCTGCTAATTTCTGCTTTCCTGTGAAAAGATGACATGGCTCACATTTCCGAACAAGCTGATGCACATATGAAAATATAGTGGGCCAATAATATCCTACTCTAAGGATTTTGTGGGTAGTAGTTTTAGCAACAAAGTGTCCACCACAAAACCCTCCATGGAATTCATCCATTAGTTTTTTTGACTCAATGTCATCTACACATCTAAGGATAACCCCACAGGATTTTTCCATCCTAATCCATCTCTAGTAAAGACATACTTGGAATATTTTAACCTTAAAGCCCTTTTCTTGTGTCCTACTAGATGGCCTGGACAAGTTAGATTTTTGAGATAAAAGATAATGTCTTTGTACCATTCCACCTGTTCAAGCTTTAGTAAGTTAGGATGCCATTCTTCATTATTGATCTGGTTAACCATATCCAAGGCCTTCTCATTACTTTCTGTCAACATTTTAGCAAGGCCTTGACCCTTAATCAATTTAGTTGGTCTTATTTCCAAATCATACTCTTGGATTTTAGCAATCCACCTACCCCTTGAGCCCAATCCTTCTACTTGAGATAAAACATCTTTAACCACAGAATTAGGAACATAACCAATCACCTTGGAATATCCAATGAAGACTCTGAAATGTTTGAGTGATTTGACTAAGGCATAAGCTTGCTTCTCAAACATGGGATACTTTAATTCTGAATTTTGCAAGGCCCTACTCATATATGCAATAGGCTGATCATGGCCTTGATCATTTTTCTGAAGCAACACACCAACAATTGTGTCTTCAGAAACAAAAGAGAAAATCTGAAAGTCCTTCTCATAGTTTGGGCTAATAAGGACCGAAGCTTCACATATGGCAGTCTTAATATGTTCAAAATCCTGTTTACTTTCATCATTCCATTCAAACTTTACATCCTTCTTAAGTAGTTTATATATAGGTTTCATGATTTCAGCATAGTTGGGAATGAACCTATGGACACAATTGGTTTGTCCTAAAAAGGATTGGAGTGCTTTATTTGACATAGGCAAAGGAACTTTACTGATGGCTTCAACTCTCTCTGGGTCTATCTTAACCCCATCTTTAGTGATTATGTGGCCCAATAATTCGCCTTCAGTCACCCCAAAGATCGACTTAGCAGGATTTAGAGAAATTCCAATCTCTCCACATCTGTTCAAAACTTGCCTAAGGTGATTAATATGAGTTTTATCATCCTTAGAAAAGACTGTTATATCATCTTGATATATTTCAATCAGTTTACCAATCAACCCCCTGAAGGCATAATCTATAGCTCTCTGAAAAGTAGCTCCAGCATTTGATAAACCAAATGGCATTCTGAGATATTCAAAAGTTCCCCATGGAGTAGTAAAAGTAGTTTTATGCCTATCTTCTACTTTAAGTCTGATCTGATTATAACTTGAGAAACCATCAAGCATGGAAATCATTCCTGGACCTGTAACCCGTTGAAGTAAAGTTTCCATCTTGGGTAGGGGATAGTTGTCTTTTGTGTAAGCAATGTTTAAATTCCTGAAATCAATACAAATCCAGATCTTTCCATTCTTCTTCTTAGCAACAACCAAGTTTGAGCACCATGAAGAATGTCTAATCTGAGCAATGATGCCGGCTTCTAACATTTTCTGTAACTCTTGTTGGACCAAAGGAGCTAACTTGGGGTTTAACTGTCTCAACTTTTGTCTAAAGGGCTTAGTTTCTTCCTTGAGAGGAATCACATGCTGAATCACATCCTCCTTATAGACTTTGAGCTCATCATAACTGAAAGCCAAGACATCCCTATATTCTTTTAATAACTCGACGATTTGAATCCTTTCCTCTATAGGGGTAGTCTTGCCTATTTTTACCATCCTAGGCTCTTCACTTGTTCCAATGTTAATTTCCAAGTGGTCACATAGCTTTTTCTTTAATTCTTCTTTTTGTTTGTGACCATTCTATCTGTCAAAGTCCCTTTCCAAGGACACAACTTGCCTAGGGGGTGTTTTCAATTCATTATCATTTCATGTATAATTACAACATGTGGGTCAAAAATTCATGCATGTGGGTCAAAAATTTAATCATCTGTTTGTCATCATCAAAAACCTACCAATGATATATATTATTAGGAACTGAGGGCCAAAAAATTACTTCCACTGAAATATTCTCATCAGTTAAACCATCTGGAAGTTGAAGTGTGAAAGCAACTACTGCAAGCTCGTCTGCCTTTGAATTTTGTTCTCTAGGAATGGCAATTAAGTTGAAAGCATCTAGATCATTTAGTGAGTCCAAAATTGCATTCCTATATCCTTTTAGTCTTTTCGAATTGCAAGAAAACTTGTTCTTTAATTGTTGTATGACCAAGTCTGAATCTCCTTTGATATTTAGACATTTCACACCTCTATCTTTGCAAAGTTCCAAACCAAGGAGCAAAGCCTCATACTCAGCCACATTATTAGTTGCATCAAACTCCAATCTATAAAAAAAATTCAACACTTCGCCATTTGGATCTTGAAGCACAATACCAACACCTTTTCCTGCTCTAGAAAAAACACCATCAAAGTTCATGTACCACACCTTGTCTAATTCATTATCTTGAACCGTTTCTTCAAAAGGCACAATAGAATTAGATAAGATGGCATAGCTACCAAGACCTTCATTGGTCTAGGTCAATTCATTCTTGGGATTCTTGGAATCTTCAACATGATACTTTATATACACTTCCCTATTTAACTTAAAAGTACTTCCATTTGAGGTAGGGAGTGTAGCATAAGATAAATCCATTTGTAGACTACCCCCCAAATCTGCAGCTGCTTTTCTATTCAATAACATTCCCCAAACATCCAGAACATCAATCACCACAATATCCATTTCAAACATGATATCCGTAAATACCGCTAAGTGTACTTGCAGACCTTTAATCAATCCATGCACTTCTATCATTTGAATATCGAAGGCACAAATGTTGTGGTAAGGTCTTGATATTCTTAAGTTTAATTGTTCCATCACCTTCTTAGTAATAACATTTGAGCTTGCTCCTGAATCTAGCATGCAATTGTGTAACACTTTGTCGTTCACAATTAAGGAAAGGTAGTGTTGCCATCCTTATACACACTTGCTAGCGTGAGCTAAGTCCAACTCACTTAGTGTGTCCTCGGAGACACAATGTCTAGGTTCCCAGTCCACACTGTCACCTTGACTGGAACCTCTTCCTTCTAGGCTTACTCCTAGGGAAGCCAAGGGGGGTTGTCCCTAGTTACTAAATTAATTTTAGTTTTAATGTTCTAGGAGTTAGTTTTAATTTGTTATAGGCTAAAGGGGAAAACTAGCCTATGATGCAAAAGCAACCAATGCAAAGTGCAAATCTAAGCTAAATGTGAATCATCCCTTTCCCTAAGTCAACTAAGACTAGTGCCTAAGGTTGGGCAATGGGGTCAACTAAGTTTGAAGGTGGTTTCTTACAAAAGTATTACAATATGAACAAATTAAACTACCCACAAACCCAAGGTTATAATTAATTACAAAAGAATACTAAATGTTACAATGATTACACCATTTACAAGGATACAACAAGATACAAAGGTACAAAGAAATGTAAGTGATACAACAATTGGCCAAGCATGCCCCAATAGCACTTACTCTATTGGACCGCCTTCATTGGCAACCACAAAAAGCACTCAAGAATCAAAGAAAGAGATGCCTCCCCAAGTGGGATACTCAACCCTTTCTTGATTCACACCACAACAAGTAGATTAACAAGATATTCAATATTGTACTCAAATGTTCACATAGACATAAGAAACATAAACCAATAAGTTGCATTGAAGATAGATTAAACAATGAGGTTATCACCAATGTGTTTTCCTATGCATACATCTAATTTCCCCCAAACATACAAAGGTGATCTATGCAACTAAGTGTTTAAGGAGTTGTTTAAAGATTTTGTAAATTTTAGTTCCCTTCCCCTTAAACTATGTTTGTGCTTCAAGCTTCCTCCTCCCTTGGCCAAATGACTTCCGGGTGCTCAAGATAGTAAGGCAACGAGGCCCACCCTAGCTTCCACGGTCAGCCCTGACAGTAAGAGTACTTCCCGAAAAGGATCTCCCCAACGAAATTACGAGACGGTCCCCCGCCACTTCTTTCCGTTGTTTTCCTCAAACCCGTTTTAGATGGTGGAGATGGCTGAATGAAGCCCCTAAAATGTTGTCTAAGTGTTGTTATGACCCGCGGGTGGATCTTTTAATGTGTTGGGTGAATTTTAGAAGTGTTTTAGGGCTTCAAAATTTGACGTTTAAGGGTATGGCCGAAATGAAAAAGCTTGTAAAAATGTGTTTAAAAGTTTGAAATTAAAGAGCATTCACCACATTAAACTTGAATGGAAAGATACAATAGATATGCCAATTAATTATAAACCATTCCACATAAAGATTGCAATTTAAGTGTGAGATTTAAGCAAGGACAACTTGCTACATATAACAGAAAAGATAAACTTGCTTGAAAAAAAATTAAGTTATGTATGTGAGAGAATAACCATGAAGCAAGATAACTTAAATGTAGATTGCTTAAAGTGTGAAGCTGAAATTAAATGCCTAAAACATGAGATAATGTCACATAAAAGAAAAGATCATTAAGCATGTGTGAGCATCACATCAACATCATAGACATTTAACTTTTAACCAAAATTAAAGGGCAAGAACAACTTGCCTTAAAGAGAGTGTGAAGAGATATTATGGTTCAAGATTACTTATCCAATATATGTTTAACCATCAAAGTGAAATGTGTGCTTTGAAAAGTGAGGATTAAACAAGACAATACTTGAGATCTTAAACCATGTGTGAGGTAATCATATGCTTAGAAAGTGAAAGGTAAAGTAACTTATGACAACAAGTAGATTAAACAATTTAAGATGTATCACAAGTTATTAGAAATCAAAGAATATGAATTAAACTTGCATGAAAGGAAACTAAGTGTGATGGCTATCTAGATCACATATGCTAGAAGTATAAGCAAGCTAAATTATTTATGTAATTAAAGATTTAGCATTTAGAAGATATCACAAACCATTTAATCATTTAACCATAAAATTATGAGCATATGAAATGAGATTTAAAGAAAGGAAACTATTAAGTGTGATTACTAACTAGATTGTTTCACCATTAAACATAAAATCACCACATGAATGTTAGTTTCCCTTAGGCCGTGCGGTTTTGGGGATTACTCTCCCAAGGTGCCGGTCATTAACTTATTTAGATTTAAAGAATAACTCGGAAAGAGAAAAAGAAAAAAGAAAGGAACCACTCACAATGACCAAGGTGGAGGCAAGCCTTCCTTTATTGGTCAAGGAGGGTTAACTAAGTTAACAACAAATTAATAAAATGAAAGAAAAGACAAACTAACTACCATATGAACAAAGAATGAACTAACTAAAAGATGAAATAAGCTAATCTAAGTTAGTCCAAAATTATGGGCCCAAAAGAATGAAGAAATATGAAAGAAAACTTGGAAGTTGAAGGAGAGAAGTTGAGAAAGTGTTACCCAACCAAAGAGTAGTTTGTTGGAAAGTCTTCTAGGTGTTTTTGGGCAGCATATCCCTTTGGATCTGGTAACAACCTGCAAAAAACAGCAAGCAAAAGCTTGCTGGAAATGCTACAAAACACACTAAACTTGTCAAAAAATTTCTGTTTTTACACAGAAATTTTTTACATACAAAAATCTGAAAATGAAAATTTTGTATTTGACCTATCTATGGTTTGTTAAAAGCTGAAAAATATATGGAATTGGATGCAACAAGTAAAATGGAATAAGAAAAGGCAAGGAGTGTGAGAAGGTTTCAAGGGTAGGCTCCTCTTGATGCTACCCCAATAAATCCTTTGAAGTGACCTACAAAACTTAGAGAAATATGTGAAGCATGGAATATATAGTTATCTTGAAATAGACTAGAATGAAATACTTGCAAACCCTAGGCTATCCAACATAAAAATAAGATAACAAGAATACTCTTTGCTACCCTACTCAAACAAAATACTTTATCCAAGATCTATCACCAACAACACATAAAAACAATAACCAACAATATCACCTCATGTGTATGCAACAACTAGAATACTCTTAGATGCTCCAATAATCCCCCAAAGTTTTTTTCTTTATTGCCAAAAGTATGAGAGTGTTGTAGCCACTAGTTGCTACAAAAATTTCAAGAGCAATGAGTGAAATGGCAAGATGGCAAGAGCAAGAAGATGGAAGTGAGGAGAGATCTCTCTGTCAGACATCACCTTAATTACGTATGGCTCCTGCAGGAGGAGTAGCTGAGCCATTAAGTGTTGAGCTAGCGTGCACAGAGTTCTTTGCTGAGCCGACTTTAGCATGGCGCTTTCAAGAAAATCGATACACAGGACTTCTTTGGGCAGACAGCTTGTCAGGCACTCCATCCCCTCACTTAATGAACGAAAGGAGGTCTCAACCACCCGCCCCTATCGTCATTTACTCTAGGCAGGAAACAGTATGGAGATTGGATCTGGTGGCGCTTGGAGGCTGCGACGATCTCCTTTGTAGCTGAATTCGGCGCTTTGGCCTCCTTTACGCAGCTTCCCTCCTTTTCTCAGTGCTCGCGGGTATGTAGGGGCTGCTCCTTGCTCCTCGAAATCGCGATGAGCGATATGCCGAGACAGCTCGATCATGTGCCACGCGTCCTTCAAATCCGACGGTCCTGAGTTCACCCGATGCTGCTGTGGGCCCCAAGTCCTGGACACTCTCGTCACTTCGCGCGTCGGGAGATGAAGGAGCTGTTTCTTGAGCTTCGAAATCGCGATGGGCGAGAAGGCGGGAAGCCTAATCATGCGTCAGGTGTCCTCTTTAGATGGACGGTTCTGATCACCTTGGCAAGAATGTGGGCCCAAGTCCGGGATGCCCTCGCTGCCTCGCGACTCGCGAATCTTAACATCAATACTTTGGGACTTCTCGCGGCGAGATCCCGAGGCTCCGTGCCACCTGTATTCCACCCGCCAGCTCTGCTATGGCCCCCACTGCCTCCAGCTGTCGGGATATCGCTCGTCGCAACATCGCGATCCCTGCGCTCAAGTTCTCGAGCCTTTTCTTGCGAGGTCCCGATACGCGATCCCACGTGTGGCTCCAACGGTTATCCTCGCTCCAGATCCAACGACTATTCACTTCCTCGCGTCTAGCGTCCTCGCGACTTGGAGTACCCAATGCTCGGGCTCTCATCTTGCGAACTCCCGAGTTCGCGAGATCACCGAGTTTGGATGATGCCGACGACACTTTGCTCGCTTGCTTGACTTGGGCCCGAAACAGATTTATTTGTGTGCCGCGCTTAGGCACTTATCGCATGATCAAGCAGACCTGTGTACCTTTGGGACCTGATACCAAAATTGTTGCTAACATTAGGCTCCATGGGGGATAGAGTCATCCCTGTGATGCTCTAAGAACTCCTTCTGTAGTTCTAGTCGCCTTTCTATTGGGCTATGGAGTCATTATTAGGTCGCAAAAACAAAAACAAAAATGAACTAAGAAACAAAAGGAGAATATTTACAAACAAAAGAGCCACTGAAGGCTCAGACAAAATATTTTTTAAGGAAATGCCCATTCACTGGGCTGCTAAAAACTTCTTCACCTTCCAAACCTTGCAACCTGTATGTGTTATTTGAGAAAGTCTCAGAGATTCTGAAAGGCCCAATCCACAGGGCTTCAAATTTATCGTGCTTTCCCTTATCTTGTTTAGGAGCATCCCATTTCAGTACTAGGTCTCCTACCTGGAACCGCTCCTTCTTGGCCCTTTTATCAAAGACCTGCTTGATCTTTTGCTGATGGTCCTGCATCCTGTCCACTGTCTTCTCCCTAGTCTGTTGGACCTCTACTAGCTGATGAATCCTTCTGATCATGTCATTGGGCTCCTCTTGATAATCTTGGAAGAATTTTTCTATGGGAATGGCCAGCTGAGAAGGGAAGACGGCTTCAGCCCCGTAGACTAACTGGAAAGGGGAGAGGCCTATAGACCTCTTTGTAGTCACCCGATCAGCCCATAGGGCGAATTTCAGCTTTGAATTCCAAGCCCTTTTGTTGTCTTCCAACAACCTTTTGATGATCCTTATCAGGCTTTTGTTGGAGGATTTCGCTAGACCGTTGCCCTGTGGATAATATGGGGTGGAATGAATCAATTTGATCCCGAACTTTTCACAGAACTTGGCTAGTGGTTCAGATCCGAAAGCGGCTGCATTATCAGTGACAATCTTATTTGGGCAGTCAAACCTTGTGATGAGGTCCTCCAGGAATCCAATGATTACCTTGTGGGAAGCACTCCTAGTGGGGATAGCTTCAACCCACTTGGTAAAGAAATTTGTAGTAGTCAGGATCCACCTGTGCTGCCCACTGGAGGCAGGGTGAATTTCTCCAATGAAATCCAGGCCCCACTGCTGGAAAGGCCCTGAAACCACCACCGGATTTAACGGCAGAGACCTGAGCTGCTGCTTTCCTGCAAATTTTTGACATTTGACGCAGGCTCTGACCTTTTTACAGACATCAGTGAACACGGTAGGCCAGTAGTATCCAGCCCTGAGGATTTTGTGGGTTGTGGCTCTTCAGAAATGGCGCCCTCCACACAGGCCGCCGTGAAATTCAGCTACGATCTTCTCGGCCTCTGGTGGACTCATACAATTTAAAAGCACCCCTAGGGGGTCTTTCCAATATAACACTTGATCGATCAGGCAGTACCTGACCGCTTTGAGATTCAGAGCTCTTGCTTTGCTTCTCTGCAGGCCGTCTGGAGGCCGCAACTCCTGCAGAAAGTATATGACATCCCTATACCAAGGACATCGAGCCAATGGGGGCTCCCTTTGATGGTCTATATCAGGCAGTTGATCCTGCTGAATACCTAAGCATTCGTTGATGAAACTTATCCCCAACGCTTGGCAGTTCGCTTCAGCCAACAACTTGGCTAAACCTTGCCCTTTGACCAATTTAGTGGGCCTTATTTCCATGTCAAACTCTAGGATTTTGGCTATCCATTTACTCCTTCTCCCATCTATGTCAGGCTGAATAAGAATGTCTTTAACAACAGCCGAGGGGACATAGGTTATGATCTTTGACTGCAGGATGTAGGTTCTAAAAGCTTTGAGAGCTTTTACTAGAGCATAAGCCTGCTTCTCCATAGTGTCATACCTGACTTCGGCGTTTCTCAAGGCTCGGCTGAAATAAGCAATAGGCTGCTCTAGCCCGCTGTCATTTGTCTGTAATAGAACAGTAGCCACTGTGTCAGGTGAGGCAAAGGAGAAAATAAGGAAATCCTTTGAATAGTCGGGACTGATAAGCACAGGAGCTTTAGTCAGGGCCTTCTTGATATGCTCGAAAGAATGCCGCGATTGAGGGGTTTGTTGTCGTCCTAATGCACACTTGCAGATGTGAGCTAAGTCCAACTCACTTAGTGTGCCCTCGGAGACACAATGTCTAAGTTCCAAGTCCACACTGTCACCTTGATTGGAACTTCTTCCTTCTAGGCTTACTCCTAGGGAAGCCAAGAGGGGGTATTCCCTAGTTACTAAGTTAATTTTAGAGTTAAGTGTTCTAGGAGTTAGTTTTATTTCGTTATAGGCCAAAGGGGAAAAATAGCCTATGATGACAAGCAGCAATGCAAGTGCAAGTCTAATCTAAATGCAAAGTCAGCCCTTTCCCTAAGTCAACTAAAGACTAGTGCCTAAGGTTGGGCAATGGGGTCAACTATGTTTGAGGGTGGTTCAATTACAAAATGTTTACAAACGAATCAAGTTAAACTACCCCAAACCAAGATTACTTTTACTTAGAAAGAATTACAAAGTGTTACAAAGTTTACAACATGTACAAGAGATACAAAGATATACAAAATAAATACACCAATGTAAGTGAGACAAACAAGAGCCAAGCATGCCCCAATAGCACTTACACTATTGGACTGCCTCCACTGGAAACAATCACACAAAGCACTCAAGGATCAAAAGAAGAAATGCCTCCCCAAGTGGGATACTCAAAACTTCCTTGATCCACACCACAACAATAAATAAAATACTTTAATGTTTTAACCAAATAATCACTTAGACACAATAAACATTAACCATCAAGTTGCACATAAGATAAATAAGATAAGATTATCACCAATGATGTTTGCTTATCGATACATCTACTCTCCCCCAAACATACAAGGGTGATCTATGCAACTAGGTGTTTAGGAGTTTCTTAAAGATTGATTAATTTTATTCCCCTTTTCCCCTAAACTAGATGTGTGCTCCAAGCTTCCTCCTCCCTTGGCAAAATGACTGCCCGGTGCTCAAGATAGTAAGGCTAACGAGGCCTTACCCTAGCTTCCAAGGTCAGCCCTGACAATAAGAGGTAGTCCGAGAAGGGATCTCCCCAACGAAATCATGGGACGGTCCCCCGCCACTTCCCCCTGCACTGTTCCTCAAACCCGTTTTAGATGGTGGAGATGGATGAATGAGGCCCCTAAAACGTTACTAAGTGTTATTATGACCCTCGGGTGGGTCTTTAGGTGTGTTGGATGTATTTTAAACAAGTTTTAGACCCTTAAATTTTATGTTTTTAGCGCATGGCCGTGAGCAAAATGTATGAAATATAGTGCTTGTAAAAGTGGGTTTAACAGCTTGAAATTAAAAGCAATTACCACATAAACTTGTATAGAAATGATGCCAAAGATAAACCAATTAGTTATGAACCATTCCACATAAAAGGATGCAAGTTAAGTGTAAGATGAAAGCAAGAACAACTTGCTATATAAACAGAAAATTAAACTTGCATGGAAAGAAGATTTAAGTTATGTATGAGCAAATAACCATGAAGCAAAATAACTTAAACTTTAGTGAGTGTTTAGGATAGTAGATCTGAAAAGTAAATGAGATTACTCCACAATAGATGAAAGAAATTTAAGCAACATAAGCATCACATCATCATTGTAGACTAGAGCTAAGATCTATTATCAACCATGCATATTAGATTTGTTAAACCATATGAAAGATGTAGCATGACGAAAAGAGAGATCTAACAAGTTACTACTTAAGATCTTAACCCAAAAGACTAGATCACATATGCTAAAGTTGTGTGCTAAATGACCATATTACTAAAGATCTAGCATTTAGAAAACATTGTAAATCATTTAACCATTAAACATGAGATCATGAGCATATGAGATAAACTTTGAAAAAGAAACTATGTGTGATTACTAACTAGATAATTACCATTAAGCATGAATCACCACAAAAGATTGGTTTCCCTTAAGCCCAGGCGATTTTGGGGATGACTCCCCCAAGGTGCCGGTAAGTGAGATTAGTACTACTAAGATATAACTGCACAGGAAAGCAGGGCATTCAATCTTCGTTCTCTAGTTCCGGAGATTTGGAAAGAGAGAATGTCAGATAGGCTCCTGGCCAACTGCTCAGGGAGGAACTATCTTAGCACTATTAATATTTATTAGATTAATTTTAGAAGTAAAATGAATAGAACTTGAAAAAGGAAACACCACTTCAATGGCCAAGGTGGTGGCAAGTCTTCCAATATTGGCCAAAGAGGGTAACTTAGAATTACAATAACTTAATGAGATGAAAGCAAACTAAACTAACAATATTATAGACAAAAGAATAAACTATGTCAAATAAATAACAAACTAATCTAAGTTAGATTTATTTTTAGGGCCCAAAAGGTATGAAAAATATTGCAGAAAATTAGAAATGTGAAGGAAAGAGAAGGAGAAATGTTATCCAAACCAAGAAGAAGTGTTTGGGAAGCCTCCTAGGTGTTTCTTGGCAGCATGTACCTTCAAATCTGTCACTAACCTGCAAAAAACAACAAGCAAAAGCTTGCTGGAAATGTTGCAAAAACACCAAAATATGTTACAAAAATTTCTGTTTTTACACAGAAATTTCCAGCAAACAAATATGAAATATAAAAGTGATTTTTGACCTCTCTAAGATTAACAATCAAGCTGAAAAATATATGGAAATGGATGCAGAAATTTAAATGGCATAAGAAAGAGATAAGGAGTATAAGAAAGCCTCAAGGGTAGAATCCTCTTCGATAGCTATCCCAATGAAACCTTTGGGATGACCTGCAAAGCTTAGAGCAAATATGAAATATGGAATAGATAGTTATCTTAAACAAGCTTAGAAAGAAATACTTGCAATCCTAAGCTAGTTAAAATGAACATAAACTAACAAGAATACTCTTCAATTAGCTTACCCTAGTAGAATACTCTACCAAAGATCTACTACCATAAACANATAAACAACAAGTAAACAATATCACCTCATATGTATGGAGCATAAAGAATACTCAAGAATGCACCAATGATCCTCCAAAGCTTTTTCTCATTACCAAAATGTGAGAGTGTTGTAGCCACTAGTTTGCTACTAGACTCCCAAGAGCAATGAATAGATGGCAAAATGGCAAGAAAAAGAAGATGGAAGTGTGAGAAATTTCAGCATAATAATCTTAGCACAAAGATTGGTGAGGAAAAAGGGTGAGGAAGGGTTGTATTTATACCTCAAGAGGCAAAGTGAAGGCACTTGGATGAAGTCCAAGTGTCAAATCCACATCAAATGAGCAAATCTCAATGAGTGGGTACACCATCTA
>ML789464.1:376280-388114 GCA_009831015.1 Picea engelmannii
AAGAGCATTCTTATTATTATTGGATTAAATCCCCATTGGGGATTAATCATGTCATTATTATTATTATTGTTATTGGATTAATCCCCATTGTGGATTAATCATGTCGGTAATTGTATAAGGACCAAATCCCCTTTTGTGGATTGTTCATCGAACAATTATAAAGGGCAGAATAAGAAGTCGACCCCAACAGTTATTATGGAAGACCCAAAATTAATTAAAGGTGGGTTTACCCACCCAGAGTGAGAGGTCGGCCATGCCAGTGGTGACCTTTCACACGTGCCAATTTTGTATATATAGGAGGCTAGCACCTCACTTCTAACACACAACTCACTTGCTCATTCTCTTATGAGGCAAGCTGCAATTACCAATTGGAGAGAGGAGAAGAAGAG
Source organism: Picea engelmannii (assembly GCA_009831015.1). Classification (NCBI taxonomy): domain Eukaryota; kingdom Viridiplantae; phylum Streptophyta; class Pinopsida; order Pinales; family Pinaceae; genus Picea; species Picea engelmannii. The sequence goes on from ML789464.1 coordinate 376,670, forward strand.
TGGCGCATCTCTTGGAGAGGACTATCTGTATTGGTTTGAGTTATCTCTTGAACATTGTTTAAGATATTTATGATAAGAAGATTTGCTGGGTTTTCTTCCCATAGAGGGTTTCCCAGGATAAATGTTGTGTCTCTTGTGAATGTGTATTTCTCAGTGATCTTGTTCTTATTATGCTCTTATCTATTGAAATGCAAAGAACTATAATAATGGCATAAACATTAACATAATCGAGTAAAAATGAGAGTAAAATTCCCTTCAAGGGAGGCGCTAGACCTTTCGAGGGAAAATAAGACACCAAGGAGCAAAACGTTATCCCCCTAGGGACCTCTCCAACATGCCACACATCCCACTGCTGCCCAGTCTGCCTCCCAAAGCATCCATGAAGCTGGATGATGTCATGGTGAAGATGGAGACGTCCCAAGCCTTCCAAGGCTGGCGTTCCACTGAAAAGGGGTTATTCCCCCTAGGTCTAGTCTGACTGGAGTGCCTCTGATGGAACGTCCTCTTCCTCTTTGGTGCAAAAGCCCTGATCCATCTCCATCCTATCCCTACCCCCTGATGGGGTCTCAGCATCCATCTGGTGGGCTCTTCAGCCCCGTGGAGGTCCGAACTGGTCATCTCCCCATGTGTACTGGTCCAAATGGTACCTGTCCATCGGGCATGGTCCTGCACATCAAAAGATATGCCCTCCATGGGCTCATCAATCACCGGGATCATAGCAATATTAATCATATCTCATCATCAATATTATTAAACATATGCATAAAAACCCTAATACATTAGTCAATAGCTCAAAGACATTACAAAAACCTGCAATACAAGATTGGAGAAAAAGACAAGACATCCTATTGGGCTAATGTCCACAAGAAAAGGAAAGTTTCCAGGAAGATTTCATCCAAGCCATGTAAGTGAGGTGATGTGGCTAGAGGATGTCCAGACATGTGGGTTGTTAATGTTTATTCCATTATTATAGTTCTTTGCATTTCATTAGATAAGAGCATAATAAGAACAATATCACTGAGAAATACACATTCACAAGAGACACGGCATTTATCCTAGGAAACCCTCTAGGGGAGGAAAACCCAACAAAAACTTCCTTATCATAAATGGCTTATACAATGTTCAAGAGATAACTCAAACCAATACAGAAAGTCCTCCCCAAGAGATGCACCACCCTTCTTCTCCTCTCTCCAACTTCTAATTGCAACTTGCCTCATAAAAGAATGAGAAAGTGAAGTGTGTCTAAGAAGTGAGGCGCTAGCCTCTTATTTATATCAATCTAGCATGTGTGAAGAGTCACCATATGGAAGGGCCGACCTCTCACTCTGGGTGGGTAAACCCACCTTTAATTAATTCTAGGCCTTCCATTATAATTGCTGGGGCCGACTTCTTATTCAACACTTTGTAATTGTCCGATGACCAATCCACAAAAGGGGATTTGGTCCTTATACAATTATCGACATGATTAATCCTCAATGGGGATTAATCCAATAATAATAATAATAATAATGACATGATTAATCCACAATGGGGATTTAATCCAATAATAATAATGACATGATTAATCCACAATGGGGATTTAATCCAATAATAATAATGACATGATTAATCCACAATGGGGATTTAATCCAATAATAATAATGACATGATTAATCCAAAATGGGGATTTAATCCAAAACAAAATAATAATAAGAATGCTCTTCGCAGTTACATTATTTCAACATGGGTGCAGTGAGGGCCAAGGACGCATAATGTTATCTGTGGGTGCCTTTGTAGAAGGCGATTTGTACCTGTCATGGATGCATTTTTCCAAGCCCGCTCTTGCCTTTATTATTTTTCTTGCTTTATTCTTTTTCTTTTTCTTTTTATTCAAGGGCTAACCAGAGGACACTTCCTTGGGATGGTGACCAGAGCTGACAGTGTTACCCACAAGTACTTTCATAGAGATGAGAAGGCTGGCTCGTGATGAGACCCCCTTTCCCTTGGTCATGCAACCAAAGGTCACTGCCCTAGCATGGTAACCAGATGGTGGCAATGTCATACTGTTAGGTACCCATGAACCTAATAGGCTAGCTCATGATGAGACCCCCTATCCTCTGACTAGGTCTTGTTTGTTATTTTTTGGGTCCCTCTTGTTTCTTGTTAAGAGGGCTTTTATTGCCTTCTCGAGGATCCCTGGGCGAAGCATCTCGAGGTTTCATTTTTAGGATTTTGTCTTTTACCAGCTGCTTTTACCTTCTGAGCCTTTAGCCCCTTCTTTCCACGAGATAAGGTGCAATCCTACAAACAGGTCAACCCAATGCCCGGACAAGGGGAATGGGATAAATGAGCGGGAGATAAGATGAAACAGTGGTGCTATGATGGGAGCGGACGATGGCTTTTCAGAAATTACCCTAGTGGCAAACCAAGACCTATGGGATCAGGCTTGCTAGGGCACCCAATCAATTTCCCCAAGCATGGTCATGTAGGCTAATGTAAGATCCAAGCAGTTGTTAGAGATAAAAGGAATCAGATGCATATATTTAAAGGTTTCAATGATCAAAACTGACACATACCATGATACCTGGACCAATTACCTCATGGAGAAAGAACCTCTTCCGATACAAGACCAAGCCGATGGTGATGGATGGTGCTACTATTGACAAGACAAAACTGATGGAAGAAGAAAAGGATGGGCCCTCTAGGGCCATGCTCAGGTTAATCCTACTCTCGGTACTCCATGTCTAGGACCTGTGGACCTTGAGACATGATCTCCTAGTTATCCGTAAAAATCATGGATAACATATGGCTCCAACTCGAGGACATGTGCTCACCGTAGAGCACATGAGAACCTCAACATCTTTGGCATGACCTGCAAACCTGCTCAATCTTGATAGGGGCATCAGTAACAAAATTGGGGTGGTAATGCCACCCCAGCATACATATATATATATATATATTGACTGAAAGAAAACAATCAATAGTGTAAAGCAAACTACTTACCTATTGGCTGGATGTTGGGTGTAGTCAAACAACCAGTGAAGCCAATCCAACAATGTCCCACAATACCTACCTTTGTGCTTCATCATAAACCAGAACAGTGACAAATCAAGCACAAAAATGACATGGGTTAGAGCATATATCATATCATCGGAAATCATAAAGTCTAACTCATGGAGGCGGGTGGGAGGGATAAAATATTACCAAGTCCATCTCTGAGGAAAGAATTCAATCCACCTCTGGAAAGGGTCATGAAAAGCCCAAGGTTCAGAACACCGACTAAAAAGCTCTGCACACTAGCTACCTAGGACGTTCTCACACTTTGAAGCCTGGGAAGGGATTGGCTGGAAAATTCTCAAGGGAAAGTTGAAAAACTGATATGATAAACTTAAGCTTGTAATATTCAACCAACCCTTGGACTCTAGGGTTTTCCCCAGAGGAAACTCAAAATCAAAAACATACTTCCCAACCACACATATAGAAACATAACAAGGTGAAATAAACGAAGATGGCTGGGGAAAGTTGTCACAAAGATCCTCCTTTAAACCAAGAAGGTCCTTACTTTTATCAAGACCTGAGCACGGTGGTGGTTGATAATCATCTTCATGGAGAGAATCCAAGTGCTCAGAGGGGTACTCATCAAAACCCTCAAGGTAAGACTGAAAATCATCATGAAAACAAGGTACTGGGTCATCCTTGGGTTTTTGAAGAATACAGGTAAAAATATCATTTCCTTGTTTCCACTGATCAAGAGTAATTTGTTGTGACAATTCTAAAGGCAACACTTGGAAATGACTCTCAATATCATAGATGGGATCCATGTCATAACGAACTATATCCCACCTACATCTCCCAAGATGTATGAACTCATCAATGTTATCAACTATGTCACTATCTGTGTCATAACATGAGGGTTTTGAAAAATTCAACGACACATTTATTTCCTCATTATCTCCCCCATCATAAAGTAGAGAAGCATCAAAATCTTGAGGAGGAGGGCAACTTACTGTTTCTTCTTGTGCAGGAGCTTCTAGGACTTTGGTGTTTTCAGCATGCGTTATTTTTTCATCCTCATGGATCGCTTCTTTGTCTTTGATTGTACAACAAGGAATATTCATTTTGTTCAAGGCTTCCATTTCTCCTTCATTTTCTGAAACATGGAACAAGGTGTCATTGGAATCCTGAAAAGGAAAGCAACTAACCTCATCGTCCTTTTGTCATGCAGGAGAAACAGGCTCTTGGATTGCTTCATCAGAGGGAGGGGCATAGGTTGATACTTCATCATTTTGCTTGGGTTCCATCTCCTCAGCCATATCTTCAGCAATCCCTTGTGGAATGATGGTTTGTTCCCCTTCTTCCTGGAAACCATCAATGAAGTTTTCATGGGAAAACAAACTTTCCATACTAAGAGTACCTGAGGTGAAGAGGTCTTTTATCCCGGATAAGGAGATGTTTCGTTCAATTCTTGTAGCCATGTCGTAAGCTTCATCAAGCGTCCTTGGGCCCTTTTTACTGAGGGGCAAGCCTAGGTGTGCCAGGATCACATGGGTATAGAGATGGACAATATACTTGTCTTCAGGACGATGGCTTCTAGGAATCTGACATAGAGTGCCCTCAAACCTACTCTTGAAGTCAAATAGGGTTTCATTCTTAGCTTGTTTTATATGCTTGAATCCTTTTAGCAATACTGAGATGTCTCCCAATCTTATGCCCCATTCTTTGAGAAAGACTTCTTCTAGCTGGTTCATGGAGGTGATGCTAGCATCAGGAAGATCATCATACCATCTTTTAGCATTCCCGTGAAGAGTGGTGGGAAAAACTTTCATCACTATATCTTCGGCATCATCATCGACAGGATGGAGTCCAAAATAAGAATAAAAATTATTCATGTGAAAGTTAGCTCTTTCCCCATTGATACCAGTGAATTTAGGGATCCATATTTCTTCTATCAGGGATATTTGTCGTGGCTATCCAGGGAATTTGCTCATGTCTAAAGGCTTGTAGTTCCCAGGATCCCATTGTGAAGTCATCGTTGGCTTCGTCATCAATGGAGTCGCCAGATAATTTTCTTGAAACTATCAAAAGATAAGGGAAAACACCCTAGTGGAGTCGCCAGGTAAGCTTGTAAGAAAATAGTCTCTGAGGCAAGGCTTACCGAAAAGATTTATCGTTTGAGGAGAATTGACTCAATGTTCCCCGGCAACAGCGCCAAAATGTTATCGCACAGTTTGTAGACACAAGAAAGGATAAAGAATAGTAGGTCAAACTGGCAAAACAAGAACCTTCCCCACCCAATGTCACCACAATGGGGAGGCTCTTTCTATTTAGGGAGGCTAGGCCCAGGGGAGACGTCCTCGGTAACCTAGGGTTTTGAAAGGGAAAAGGCTAATAGTACAAAGAAAAATTTCCCCTTCACAGATTACCGCCGATCAGATAGTCCCGACTAAACAACCAAAATAGAGTATAACCAAAGAAAAGAAAAGCACCTGCTTGAGACAATACAACAAGGAAACTGGTATGTGCAATCTTGGTTAGTACTTTATATAAATTAGTGACTATCTGATATTCAATATGAGCAATTTGAAAGTAAATGTTGACGAAGTCAATGTTTACAAGATAACAATAGCAGTAATATCACTTCACCAATAAATACTAGAATGATACAACATTCAATATGACAAATCACTTCTTAACTCAATTAATAACTTCAACTACCATTCAATTGCTCACAAGATGAAACGTTGCTGAAATAAAGATGAAATATTCAAAGATGACGTCAGCAACTTAGGGTTAGTAGGTTAGGGTTAGTGTAGTTAGGGTTTCAATTCAAAAGAGTTTGAGAGTGTTCAAATCCAATTCTACTTCAACGCTGGAAGTCTGAGATCAGTGCCTTAGGGTTAAATGGAGTCAATCATGAAGGATGCAAGAGTTGAAGGGGATGAGACTTAGAGGACTAGAGCGATAAGTTTTAAAGTGCTACTAAAGTAGGGCTTCAAAATCGTAACCCTAGGGGAGAGAGGCTCACTCCGGTGTTGCTAAAGAAAGGCCTCGTGCTCTCTCCTCCTTCCCGGCAAATAGCTAGCTCAAATGAAAAACAAAGTCAAGACTCTTTCATCAAACCCTAAAAGAAAATGGCCCTAGGTGTAGATAACCTAGGCCTGGGACGTCCTCTCCCTCTTGAAGTAAAAAATGTACGACTAGCTTAAGGGAAGAAGAAAAATGAGTGTAGCTATGGCTAGGCTCTCTTCTTCTTCTTCAATGGCTAAAAGTTTTTCTATCAGGGGACATGAGACAAGGACCTACTTGTGTGCTTGTTACCTAGGGTTTTTATTTAGCAAATTATAAATACATGTAAGAAATAAGACTACAACCATTCAATCAAGAAGTTTTGCAGAAAAATACTTACAATTCATCAAGAAAATAATCATGCAAACCCTAGTTGTAACATCTTCCTTCAAGAAAAACACCATAGAATGCCAAAAATCTCTTCCTTCAACAAGTGTGCCTTCCTCAAATCAGCCAACAACCCAAATAGGGCGCAAATTTCAGACCTCACTATGATTGAGTAACAATTGATGATCAAAATGAGAATCAAAACCCTCAATATATAGTGTATCAATGACCTAATTTTACCTTTTAGGTCATAAAAAGGCCGACAAGGCCATAATATCAAAATCATACTGTTTTTACATTAAATGCTAAGTAAAAAAGCCCTAATCAAGTAAAAATGAGAGTAAAATCCCCTTCAAGGGAGGTGCTAGCCCTTTCTAGGGCAAATGCGACACTAAGGAGAAAAACGTTAGCCCCCCAGAGGCCTCTCCAACATGCCACACGTGCCACTGCTGCCTAGTCTTCCTCCCAAAGCATCCATGAAGCTGGATGATGTCATGGTGAATATGGAGACGTCCCAAGCCTTCCAAGGCTGGCGTTCCATTGAAAAGGGGTCATTCCCCCCAAGTCTAGTCCGGACGGAGTGCCTCTGATGGAACGTCCTCTTCCTCTTCGGTGAAAAAGCCCTGATCCATCTCGATCCTGTCCCTACCCCCTGATGGGGTCTCAGCATCCATCTGGTGGGCTCTTCAGCCCCATGGAGTTTCGAACTGGTCATCTCCCCATGTGTACTGGTCCAAATGGTACCTGTCCATCATCCATGGTCCTGAACATCAAAAGCTACGCCCTCCATGGGCTCATCAATCACCGGGATCATAGCAATGTTAATCACATCTCATCATCAATATTATTAAACATATGCATAAAAACCCTAATACATCAGTCAATAGCTCAAAGACATTACAAAAACCTGCAATACAAGATTGGAGAAAAAGACAAGACGTCCTATTGGGCTAGTGTCCATAAGAAAAGGAAAGTTTCTAGGAAGATTTCATCCAAGCCATGTAAGTGAGGTGATGTGGCTAGGGGATATCCAGACATGTGGGTGCAGTGAGGGCCAAGGACGCATAATTTTATCTGTGGGTGCCTTTGTAGAAGGCGAGTTGTACCTGTCATGGATGCATTTTTCCAAGCATGTTCTTGCCTTTATTCTTTTTCTTGCTTTATTCTTTTTCTTTTTCTTCTTCTTTTTCTTTTTATTCAAGGGATAACCAAAGGAAAATGCCTTGGCATGGTGACCAGAGATGACAGTGTTACCCACAAGTAATTTCACAGAGATGAGAAGGTTGGCTCATGATGAGACCCCCTTTTTCTTGGCCATGCAACCAAAGGTCACTACCCTGGCGTGGTAACCAGATGGTGGCAATGTCATACTGTTAGGTACCCATGAACCTAATAGGCTAGCTCGTGATTAGACCCCCTGTCCTCTGACTAGGTCTTGTTTGTTATTTTCTAGTTCCCTTTTTTTTCTTGCTGAGAGGCCTTTTATTGCCTTCTCGAAGTTCCCTGGGTGAAGCATCTCAAGGTTTCATTTTTAGGTTTTTGTCTTTTACCAACTACTTTTACCTTCTGGGCCTTTAGCCCCTTCTTCTCATGAGATAAGGTGCAATCCTACAAACAGGTCAACCTAATGCTCGGACAAGGGGAATGGGATAAATGAGCGGGAGATAAGATGAAACAGTGGTGCTATGATGGGAGCGGACGATGGCTTTTCAGAAATTACCCTAGTGGCAAACCAAGACCTATGGGCTCAGGCTTGCTAGGGCACCCAGTCAATTTCCCCAAGCATGGTCATGTAGGCTAATGTAAGATCCAAGTAGTTGTTAGAGATAAAAGGAATTAGATGCATATATTTAAAGGTTTCAATGATCAAAAGTGACACATACCATGATACCTGGACCAATTACCTCATGGAGCAAGAACCTCTTTTGATACAAGACCAAATTGATGGTGATGGATGCTGCTGCTGCTGACAAGACAAAATTGATGGAAGAAGAAAAGGATGGGCCCTCCAGGGCCATGCTCAGGTCAATCCCGCTCTCGGTACTCCATGTCTAGGACCTATGGGCCTCGAGACATGATCTTCTAGTTATCCCTAAAAATCAAGGATAACAGGCCTGCATGGACTTGCCCTATGGAGCGATGCAGTTTCTCTATCTTGATCATTATGATCGGGCATGGAGATGGTTGGGCAGGTACTACTTCTATAGAGACATTTTTACAGGTACAGTTTCTGGACAACAGGTTCAATGGTCACAGGTATTTCAGCATGAAGATCCAGGAGAGGAGGATCCAGTATGTATGCAAGGGGCAGACAGTCATAGTCACAATAGTGCAAGGGCAGAATGGTGATCTTCGACAGAGGTTAGCATGGGACCCAGGGATTGCAGGGTTGAGCATTTCACTGACTGAAAGGGGCGAGTGGACCTTTGCAAGGGAAATTTGTTCTAACTTTTCATTGTGCTTCAGTGTTGAGGGGAGCACATCGCTTGAGGGTGTCTCACGAAGGTCTTGCAGTACCTCATTCTGGCATCAGCATGTGCGGTTGATGGAGGCCATGTGGATCTTAGAAGAGAATTGGAGGATGGACTCATTCCGAGATGAGGCCATGTGTCTGTGCAAGAGGTTCACAGGGTTGATATTTTTCAGGACTATGCTTCGCAAAGTATTGTAGTTCACTTCCTGATATAGGATCTAGGGGGTGGAGTGTATTATTTTTCATCTTTGGATGGGTTCTACCGTGTATCCCATAGGCAGACATGGGATCCTGGTATTATACTTGAGGGGATTTGGTTATTGCTTGAGGACAAGCAGTTTTCTAGCAGGGAGGACTGTAATGTCCCCACTTTGGGACATCATTACATTGCAGAAGGTTATGATGACCAGAGTAGCCAGATGGGTGTTATAGCGAGTACAGGGGTTATTGAGAGGAATTTTGGGATCCGGCTTGCATCGTTGACCCCATTCCATCATTATGATCCATTCCACATAGGTTGGTTTTTGTTTCGTTGCATTTCAACAATTTCCATGATTTTGGGTATTTTGAGCTATAAGTTAATTAAATTCACTGAAGAGGTCATTTTGGGCACATTGCTTGGAGGAACCTATCAGTGTAATATCTTATTGGAATCAGGAGGAACAACACTACAGGATGGGATGGTTAGAAGTGAATTTCAGTGGCCATGGAAGCCACAAGGAGAGATAAGGCACTTTTTAGAGGTAAAAAGGATAATTAATTAATTAAAGTGATTTAATTAATTAATTAAATATTAATAAAATGAAAGTCACTTTGGAGGAAGGAGGTGAGCAAGAAGTATAAAGGAAATGAAAAGGCCTCTATTGATTCATTCATGTATGATCATCTTTTGATATCTGGCTTCTAGCTAGTGAGCCAAGCATTGGGGGTTTTGAGAGTTTTGACTTAACAAACCCTAGAGGACGATTCGGTGGTGAAAGATTCCACCTAGCTTGTCCCAAGCTTGGTCTCAGAGATGCATGCAATACTCTCCCATGCCATTCTAGCTCGGTTCTACATCAATGCAGGAGGGTTCTACACCAACCACAGGCACAGGAAGAGAAGGAGGGCGCGCCATTGGGGGTTTCCAGCAAGGGGGGCGCACCATTCTTGGAGAGAGGTTCATTGTAGAGGATTGGCAGGGATTTTGAAGATTCTATCACCTGGGTTTTCATTGAATATCCTTGGACATCAGATCTAGTCCATTCAAGAGGATTTTTAGGTTCCATTTGATTTATTAGATGCATGGGACGAATTGGAGGAGAGGAGCAAACTTCAAAAAGTGGTTTCAGTCATTTGATAGCTCAGATCTTCACCATTTCTCTTGGGACTTCACCAAGGAGGTAATTGTTATCCCCGATATCTAGGGATAGCTAGGAGATCATGTCTCGAGGCCCACAAGTCCTAGACATGGAGTACCGAGAGCAGGATTGACCTGAGCATGGCCATGGAGGGCCCATCCTTCTTCTTCTTCGCCAGACTTGTCTTGTCAGCAGCATCAACTTTCATCACCATCGGCTTGGACTTGCATCAGAGAAGACTCTTTCTCCATGAGGTAATTGGTCCAAGGTATCATGGTATGTGTCATGTTTGATCGTTATAACCTTCTTATATATGCATCAGGTTCCTTTCATTTCTGATAACTGCTTGGATCTTACACTAATCCACTTGACCATCATTGGGGGGATTAACGGGGTGACCTAGGAAGCCTGTATTCATGGGTTTTGGTTAGCCACCAGGGGGGATTTGCAAAGCCATTGTCCACTCCTACCATTCTATCATTTTACATCTTATCTCCCATTCATCCATCCCATTCCCCTAGTCCGGCCATTAGGATGACCTTTGGGGGTTACACTTTGTCCTGTGGGAAGAAGGGGCTAAAGGCCCAAGGGGTAAAAGCAGCTGGTAAAAGATAAAATCCATAAGAAATAAAACCTAGATATGCTTCGCCTAGGGATCCCCGAGAAGGCAATAAAAGGCCTCTCGATAAGAAACTAAAGGGACCCTAAGAAAAATAATAAAACAAGACCTAACCAAGAGGATGGGAGGTCTCATCATGAGCTGGCCCATTATGTTCATAGGTATCCAGCAGTATGACATTGCCATTTTCTGGTCATCACGCCAGGGCAATGACCTTTGGTTGCATGGCCAAGGGAAAGGGGGTCTCATCACGAGCCAGCCTTATCATTTCTGCGGAGATACTAGTGGGTAACACTGTCAGCTCTGGTCACCACACCAAGGTAGTTTCCTCTGGTCAGACCTTGAAGTAAAAAATAAAGAAAAGCAATAAATGAAAAATAAAGGCAATAAAGGGGCTTGGAAAAAGTGCATCCATGACGGGTACAGCTCGCCTCCTACAAAGGCACCCACGGACAACAACTACCCCTGGTCTTACTATGACTGGACATCCCCAAACTGTATCACTTCATGAACATGGCTTGAATGATCCTCTGTGGGAACTTTCCTTTTCTTGTGGATATTAGCCCAATAGGTTGTCCTGTTTGTTTCTTCAACTTTGTATGGTAGATATGTGTAATGTCTTTGAGCTCTTAGATGATATG
>ML789464.1:388999-406373 GCA_009831015.1 Picea engelmannii
GGTCCTTGCTATATGTCCCCATGATTGAGAAACTTGTTTTAGCCATTGATTAAGGAAGATATAGCCTAGTCGTTGCTACACTAATCATCCTTTTTCTGAGTTAGCATTTAAACATAAGTTGAAGGAAGGAGACGTCCTAGGCCCAATTGATTCTACACCTAGGGTTTTGACTTTTTAGGGTTTGAAGGGCCTTGCTCTTGCAACACTTTTCACCCTTAGATTTGTGTTTTAAAGTTAGCCATTTTGCCAAGAATATTTAAAGAAAGAGGGAGGAGCATGAGGCCTTGCTTAAGCAACACCGGAATGAGCCTCTTCCCCTTAGGGTTTTGATTCTAGGGCCCTGCCATTGCAGCACCATAGAACCTAACTCTCTAGTCTTTAGATTTAGATCCTCCCGAGATCTTGCCCTTGTTTTTGACTCCATAATACCCTAAGGCACTGGTTTATCTCTCCAACATTGAGTTTGTTGTGCCAAAACAATCTTTCAAAAACTCTCAAATTTGAAACCCTAACTAACCCTAATGTCTACTAACCTGGAAATTAATGATGACCTCATGCCCTTTTTGAGCTTTTGGTTGATAGAAAACGTTGTGGCTTAGTCATCTAATGATAGACATTGATACATTGGTAAATTTCATTGGTTTATTTGCAAAACGTTGACCTCTTTGTCTATTATTCTAACCCTAAAAGAAAAGACGATGTCATCTCTAGCATAGTGATGCAACAACTGCATGTATATGAGCACTTGATGATATTTGATGCATTGAATTAATTTAAGGATTGATCATTTCATTGGATGCTATATCATTCTGGTATTTGTTGACAAGTGACTTTATATTGCCATTATTGCAAACATTGACTTCGTCAATATTTACTAATATATATGTTCATATACATTGAAATATAGATAGTCATTGATCTATGAAGTATTAACCACTACTGCATGTATTAGTTTTATTGTTGCCTTGTCTCGCAAACAGGTGCCTCTTCTGTGGTATTTCTTCATTTTGACTATTTTCTTGGCGGTAATCTGTGAAAGGGAAAACTTGCCTTAATCCTTTAAGCCTTTACCTTTCAAAACCCCAGATTGCCAGGGACGTCTCCCTTGGGATTAGCCACCCTAAATAGAAAGAGCCCCCCATCGAGGTGACAGTGGGTGGGGAAGCTCTTGTTACGCCAGTTTGACCTTTACCTTTCAGCTACTTGACCTAAACTACAAACTGAGAGATAACAGTAACCAAGGCCCAATCTATCATTCTAGTGGTTTTTTGGAGCATTTGGAAGCATCTAGGAGTGAGGCCGATTTATCTAGGGTTTCCGGCATCTAGAGGGGCGCACCATATCTTGGAGGAGGTTCAGATCCATAGGGTTTGAGAGAGATCTTGGAGATTCGGGCACCTAGCTTGTTCTTGCCATCACCCGATCTATTGTTTGGCATCTTTCTTGAGGTGATTGGACATATTTGGTAGCAAGGCTGAATTGTTGAGGAGCTTCAACATTCCAGCAGGGTGTGGCATCATTCAGTTGGGGCCTTTGGCACTTCATACGACCCAGCTCATCTTGTATTGATATTTATTGGATATTTGGCTTTTGGAGGCCTGCGGCATCTTCTATTGGAGCATTTTGTAGCAGCTCCAGTTTGTATTGTCTATCTTCTTATCCATCTGTTGAGCATTCCAGATCGGCACCTTCATTGTAGCAGGTTCTTCTATTATTATGAATAAAATTAGATCTGCAGTGTTTTGGCTTGTCTATCATCTTATTGATTTTGCATATGGTTGAGGTATGTTCCATGATTTTATCTTCTTGTTTATTGCTGCAACACATGTAAAATTATCAGTAAAACCCTGAGGCCGAAATCAAGAGGCCATTCTGCAAGTAAACACATGTAAACAAGTAGATCAACAAAGTGTTTGATGAAATGCCACAACTAGAAAAAAGTTCAAAAGACACCCAAAACCGTGATGTTCCTTGCATCTTGGCTTGGGAACATTACAGAGGCTTTGTCCTACAGAAGACTTGGGATAAGGGATATGTTTCCAAACCAAATCCTCAGTGACATAGCGAGGTAAAGTAATAAAAGGGAGGTGGAAAATCTCATCACAAGTATTCTGCTTTAGGCAAGCAAATTCCTCACTATTTGAGCAAAACGATGGTTGAAGATTTTCTTCATAGAATAAATCCAAATGCTCATAGGAGTACTCATCAAAATCCTCAAGGTATGACCGAAAATCATCAGGAGAATATGGGACTAGGTCAACCCTGGGTGTTTGGAAAGTATCAGTAATTATATCATTTCCTTGTTTCCACTGGTCAAAATTAAGAGTAGCCTGTTGTGATCATTGTAAAGAAAATACTTGGAAATGATTCTCAATGTCGTAAATGGGGTCCATATCATAACCAACTACATCCCATTTAAGTATCCCAACATGTATGAACTCGTAAATATTATTAACCATGTCACTATCTGTATCATAACATGAAGGATTTAAAACATTAAAAGGCTCATCTAGCTCCTCTTCACTTTCCAAATCATAATGTAATGTCCCCACTTTGGGACATCATTACATTGCAGAGGTTTATGATGACCAGAGTAGACAGATGGATGTTATAGCGAGTACAAGGATTATTGAGAGGCATTTTGGGGTCCATCTTGCATCGCTCATCCCATTCCATCATCATGATCCAATCTGCACAGGTTGGCTTTGGTTTTGTTGCATTCCGACGATTTCCATGATTTTGAGTATTTTGAGCTATAAGTCAATTCAATTCACTGAAGAGGTCATTTTGGGCACATTACTTGGAGGAACCTCTCAGTGTAATAACTCATTGGAATTGGGAGGAGAAACACTATAGGATGGGATCGCTAGAAGTGACTGTCAATGGCCAGGGAAGCCACAAGGAGAGATACGACGCTTTTCAGAGGTAAAAAGGTTAATTAATTAATTAAAATGATTTAATTAATTAATTAAATATTCATAAAATGAAAGTCACTTTGGAGGAAGAAGGTGAGAAGGAAGTATAAAGGAAAGGCAAGGGCCTCTATTCATTCCTTCATGTATGTCTATCATTTTGATATCTGGCTTCTAGCTAGAGGGCCCATCTCTTGGGGGTTTTGAGGGTTTTGACTTAATAAACCCTAGAGGACGATTCAGTGGTGAAAGATTCCACCTAGCTTGTCCCAAGCTTTGTCTCAGAAATGCAATACTCTCCCACACCATTCTAGTTCCATATCTACTCAGTTGTAGGAGGATTCTACATCAGCTTCAGGTACAGAGGTAGAGAGGGCGCACCAATTGGGGTTTCCAGGGGTTTCCAGCAAGAGGGGCGCACCATCCATTGAGGGAGGATTTGTTCTTGCCGAGGAGAAGTGATTTTGGTAATTCCAGGTATTGGGTTTCCTTTCCAGGTGCCATAGCATTATTTTTGGTGGATTCTAGAGGTGTTTTGGTGGTGGATTCATCTGTAATGAGAGTGGGACGATTTCCCAAGAGAAGGGCACACCACATTTTGAAGGGTGGCTAGATCCATGGATCTAGCAAGTATTTTGCCTAGTTGAGCACTTGGGTTTTCATTTCCATGCCCCGATCTATCATTCTAGCAGATTGGTGGAGTTGTTGGAGGTCTCTAGGAGAGAGGCCAAATTATCTAGGGTTTCAGGCATCCAGGGGGGCACACCATTCCTTGGAGGAGAGTCAGATCCATAGGGTTTGAGGGTGGATTTGGAGATTTGAGCACTTGGGTTGTTCTTGCCATCACCCTATCTACGGTTTGGCATATTTATTGGGGATATTGGGCATCTTTGGCAATAGGGCCGAATTATTGAGGAGATTCATCATTCCAGCAGAGCGTGGCACCTTCCAGCTTGAGGGTTTAGCAATCTTACGACCCAAATCTACTAGTATTCAGTATGCATCGTGTATCCAGCCTTTGGAGGCTTATAGTATCTTCTATTGGAGCATTTGTAGCATCTCCCATTATATTATTGGATCCATATGTTGAGTTTTACAGATCGACATCTCCATTGTAGCAGGTTCTTCTATTTCATGAATAAAATCAGATTTGAGATGTTTTGGCTTGTCTATCATATTGCATATGGTTGAGGTATGTTCCATGATTGTATATTCTTGTTTATTGCTGCAACACACATATAAATCATCAACTAAAACCCTAAGTCCGAAATCAAGAGGCCATCCTGCAAGTAAACACATGTAAACAAGTAGATCAAAAAAGTGTTTGACAAAATGCCACAACCAGTAAAAGTTTTAAAAGACACCCAAAACCGTGATGTTCCTTGCATATTGGCTTGGGAACATTACACATAAAGTAAAGAATCATCAAAATTTTGGAAAGGAAAGTAATTCATCGTGTTCATTTATTCTTGTGCAGGAGCTTCGAGGACTTATGTGTCTTCAACATGCATCATTATTTCATCCTCATGAGTTTCCCCTACATCTTCAACTGTACAACAAGGAAGATCTACCTTGCCCAAGCATTCCATTTCTTCTTCCTTATCTGAATCATAAAACAAGGCATTATCAAGATCCTGAAAAGGAAAGTGACTAACCTCATTCTCTTCTTCTTGTGTAGGGGGAAAAGGCTTGTGGATGGCTTCATTAGAGGGAGGAGCACATATTGATACTTCATCATCTTTTTCAGGTTCCAGCTCCTGAACTATGTCTTCAATAGTCCTTTTCTCTTCCCTGTGGGATTGAAAAACCCCATCAAGATCTTTCCCCTTAGTCTCTTGTTGGTCGATGATTTGTTCCCCTTCTTCTTGGAAATCAATAGTAAAGGTCTCAAGGGAAACTAATCTCTCAAAACTAAGAGCGCTTGGGGTACCTTTGGGGTCATCAACTTTGGTTCCTAGAGAGAATATGTGTTTTCCCTTGGACAAAGAGATATTTTCCTCGATTTGCATGGCCATGTAATATGCATCATTGATTGTTTTTGGCCCCTTTTTATTTAGGAGGAACCCTAAACTCACTAAGAGTGCATTGGTATAGAGATACACGAGGTACTTGTCTCCAGAATAATGGCTTCTAGGAAACTGATATAGCAATCTCTCAAACCTACCCTGGAAATGCCTAACAGGCTCATTCTCAGTTTGTTTTATAGATTCTAGTCTTTTCAGTAACATTCAGATATCTTCCAAATTTATACCCCATTTTTTGAGAAAGGTTTCTTCTAACTGGTCCATAGATGTGATGCTAGCAACAGGGAGATTATCATACCATTTCCTAGCATTTCCATGAAGAGTGGCAAAGAAAAGTTTCATTGCCAAATATTCAACATCATCACTGATAGGATGGAGTTGAAAGAAAACCCAAAAATCACCCATGTGATAGTCGACTCTCTCCCCATCACCACCAGTGAATCTAGGGAGCCATTTCTCGTACTTCGAAGGCATTTGTCGAGGGTATCTTGGGATTTTACTCATGTCTAAAGGTTTGAAGTTTCCTGGGTCCCATTGAGAAGTCATGGTTGGCTTCATCATTAGTGGAGTCGCCAGATAATTTTCTTGAAATTATCAAAGGAATGAGGGAATAACCCTCAATGGAGTCTCCAGGTAAGATTTTAAGAAAAGTTCTTTAGATAAGGGCTTACCGAAAAAGTGTTGTTTGAGGAATATTGACTCAATGTTCCTTGGCAGCAGCGCCAAAATGTTATCGCACAATTTGTACTTTGATAAAAGGAAAGGTAAAAGGAAAGCAAATTGGTGTAACATGAGGTTATTCTATCACTATCACTTCAATAGGATTCCTCTTTCTATTTAGGGCTATAGGACCAGGGGAGATGTTCCCCGTTACCTGGGGGTTTGAGAAGGCAAGGTCAAAATGGCTAAGAAAATATCCCCTCTCACAAGTCACCACCAATCAGAAAGTCCCGGTTTTATAACCAATGAAATGATAATATATCAAGCTGTACCTACTCGTAACAAAGCAACAAGAAACTATATATATTTGCATGTACACTTGCTGGTTAGCACTTCATAAAACCATAGAGTTTCTCAATAAAACCTTATTTATACAGTTACAATGACCAGAATTAGGTCAAAAATCCCAACATGGATAGTAACACATAATATCCAATTTTTACATTAAATGTCATAAATAAACCCTAAATCAAGCTGTAAATATGACTTCATGCCCTTTTAGGGTGACGTTAGGCCCTTTTAGGGCAACGTTGGCCTCCTAGAGCAAAACGTTATGCCTCCTTAGGCCTCAGGATCCTGCCACACGTGCCACTTGGTACACAACTACGTCCAAAGTATCCAAAATGCTGGGTGACATCATGGGTGACCTAGGTGACATCATGGGCCTTCCAAGGCCTACATCATGGTGAAAAGGGAAAGACCCCCTGGGTCTAGGCCCGCCAGGTTGTCCCTGGTGGAACATCCTCCTCTCTCTCCAGTGAAAATCCCTGATCTGTCTTTGCGCCTGGCTGGGGTCTCAACATCCATCTGGTGGGATTTTAACCCTATGGAGGTCCAAACTAATCATCTCCCCATATGTACCTATCCATCGGGTGTGGCCCTGCAACATCAACAAATACGTCCTCCATGGGCTCATAAGTCATAGGGATCATAGAAATGTCAATCACATCTAACCATCAAGTTATTTAAACATGTGCATGAAACCCCTTTTACCGAGACAAGTGCTCAAAGACGTTATGTTATTCTACAAGCCAAGTTTGGAGGGGTCACTAGGATGTCCTATTGGGCTAGTTCTCATTGGATGTGGGATGTTTTTGGGTTAAGTCAAATCTAGGCCATGTAAGTGGATGAAGTGGTAAGGGATGTCTGGGAAATGGGTGCAGTGATAATCAGGGAAATGTATGGCTTACTTGTGGGTGCCTCTGAAGAGGGTGAGTTGCACCTTGTCATAGATGCAAATGTTTCCAATCCCATTCATGCCTTTTATCTTTTATTCTTATTTTCTTTTTCTTTCAAGAGACTAGTTGGGGGACACTACCCTGGCGTGATGACCAATGGTGGCAATGTTACCCACAACCATTTCATGGAAATGAGAAGGCTGGCTTGTGATGAGACCCCCCTTCTCTTGGCTATGCCACCAAGAGTCACTACCCTGGCATGGTGACCAACTGAATGCTAGTGTCATACCAGTACATGCCCATGAACCTAATAGACTAGCTTGTGATGAGACCCCCTATCCTCCAACTAGGTCTTGATTTATTGTTTTTTATGGGTCCCTTTGTTTCTTGCTGAGAAGCCTTTTATTTCTTTCTTGGGGATCCCTCGGCAAAGCATCTCAAGGTTTCATTATTTTGTCTTTTATCTTTTTCTAGCTACTTGTACCCTCTGGGCCTTTAGCCCCTTCTTACCACAAGGTAAGGTACAACCCTTGGATAGTTTGTCCAGCCCAATACCCAAACCAGTGTATGGGATGGATGAGCGAGAAAAAGATGAAAAGTGCTAAGTATGGTGGGAATGGACGATGACCTTTCATGAACCCCCCTAGTGGCAACTCAAACCCTATGGGAACCATCTTACTAGGGAAACTTGTCATTCCCCCCAGGTGTGGTCAAGTGGAAAGGATAAGGTCCAAGCACATGTTAGAAGAAAAAAGAATTAAATGCACATATTCAAATGTTTTGAGAATCAGAGTGACACATACCATGATATCCGGACTCATTACCTCATGGAGCAAGACCCATTTCTGCTGCAGGACCATACCGATGTGATGGATGTTGTTGCTGCTGAAAAAGGGGAGGCACTGAAGAATAAAAGGATGGGCCCTCCAGGGCCATGCTCAAGTCGATCTGGCTCTCGGTACTCGATGTCTAGGACCTGTGGGCCTCGAGACATAATCTCCTTAGTTATCCCTAGGGTAGGGGATAACATGGCCAAGGGTCGAAGTATTATGACTCATCCCTTTACCGATACATAGTTTACGTTTGATTTTTCCTTCTTCCCAGCTAGATTGGTACGAGTTCTCTTTTTTGTGTAAACTGCACAGAGTGCCTCTTAATAATATTGAACCTCGAGTTGTTAAATTAATGACATACTGCAAAGAGATACTTATAAATTGGAAACCATATTTGTACCTCGTCATTTTGGTGTTGTTTCGAGGAGGCACTCAAGAATTAGGACTTTTTCCTTAGGATCATTGTAGGAGTGATACCAGGTTGAAGGGAAACCCTAGGGAGTTGACAACTACCCTTGATATCCCTTTCCTAGGATATTGTTCTTAGAAATCATCACAGGATGCATGACGTGAGGCACTAATAAAACTCGTGGAAGTGGTGCAGGGACCACTTGTGATTCTAATAACTGGGCTAGTCAAAGTGGTGAAAAAAAGACCCTCTAAAAACCCCTAGTACTCATCGTTGCTCAAAAGTAGCATCCAACAATCTGGAACAACCATCCCAAATTGACTCTACTATTGGTTTAGCCATAGAGCCTCCTTCCTTTGAATCTCCCCAAGACCAAGATCATCCGATTGAAGGATCCAAGTCAGAAATGCACAGTAATCCTATTGAAGAGCTTGAAAACTATGTTTCCTTAGAAGAATCTTTGTGGGGAGAAAAGCTTTTAAACATGGGATAAGAAGTGGAAACGTCAAAACAAAAAGAGACAATTACGTTAAAATTTCCTATTCAGGAGCCCGAGGGCATACTTCAAATGAAAAACATTCTTCCCTCAGCTCTGCTAAATTTTCATGGTTTGCCTAGCAAGGACCCTTACACCCTTCCTCTTCGAGTTTGATGTCCTTTATCGAAGCTATGAATATTATTCCGATGCCCATAAAATCAAACTATTTCCCACCACCTTGAAAGAAGAAACTCTTCACTGGTTCATGGGACTCGAAGGAAATTCCATCAGGACCTGGGATGAGATGAAGAAAATATTTCTTAAAAAATACCAGGATTATTACAAAGTAAGGGACATACATGAAGAAATTTTTAGAATGATACAGAAGGAGGAAGAAACCCTCGAATATTATGTAGAGAGGTTTCAATATAACCTGCAAAGGACTAAGCAAAACACACTTGATCCTGAAACATTACGTATTATCTTTCTTAGAGGAATAAAGGATGATTGTATGGATGCATTAAATGTTATGGGGGGCGGAGATATCTCCTAGATGACCTATGACGATATCTGTGAATTGTGTAAACGATATTCACGAGGTATTACTAAGTCTGGGAAAGGCCCCCAGGATCTAGCCTCTAGGGTCACAAAATCATCAGGAGGAGGAGTTACCAGAACCGAAATAGGAAATATGTTGGACAATTTTAAGACCGATATTCTTAGTTCGCTTAGCTCCCAATTGGATACTTTTCAAGCAAAGAAAAAGAAAGAAGAAGTCGACCTAGCATTATCCATCTTCTGTTCTAAATGTCGAAAAAAACACCCCTTAAGGGAGTGTCCTTTAGATAATATAGAGGTATGTGGTATCTGTGAGAAAAATCGCGATATTAAGAGTTTCCCTTCTCTGCCTGAGCTAAAGGAAGTCTATAAAGGGGCTTGTTTCCGTCCTTATACACACTTGCAAATGTGGAAAATGTCTCAATCCACTTAGTGTGTCCTTGGAGGCACAATGCCTAAGTTCAAGCCCACTGTCACCTCGACTTGAACTTCTTTCGTCTAGGCTTATTCTTAGGGAAGCCACGGGGGTAGACCCTAGTTACTATGTGAATTATTAAACGAATTCTAGGAGTAAATTTTAGTTTTTTAAAGGTAAGGAGAAGCTAGCTTATATGGCAAGCAACAATGCAAGTGCAAATCTTTAATGAAAATCAACCCTTTCCCTAAGTCAACTATGACTAGTGCCTATGGTTGGTTAATGGGGTCAATTTAAAGTTGCAACAAAAGATCTGAGTACAATTATACAAGAAATAAACAATGCTATGGGATTATCAACAATAAAGAAAGAAATCACTTTACACTTGAGATAGTTACAAGATGAAATATACAAATGAAATATGGCAAGATAACTTACAATGACAAATTAGATAATTGCACAAAATAAACTAAAGAATAGTTAGATAATGAAGAATTTCAACTTACATCAATTTACAAATGAAATAATTGCAACATGTCATGAATAAATCTTATAATGAAAAAGGAACAACCACTTAGATGATTTTGCAATTATACAAAGGATAAGTTAGATCCTATACCAATGAACATGAGATATCCACAATGAAATATGTTGCTTGAAAAGTAAATTTGCTTGAAAGTAACTTGCTTGAAATATCAATGTAGTTGAAAAGTAAATTGCTTTAAAACATGATTGCAAAACTTGAAAGACAAATTGCTTTGAAAGTGAGATTGCAAATGTTGTGAATGTAGTGTGTAGGTTAATTTTAGTAAGTACTAAGTCTCTCTTTGATTAGGGGGATTAGATGTGATAGATTGAAGCCTAGACTATGTGACTACCCCAAACCATTATCCTCTCAACCAAAAAGAAGTGTTGGGTTCTCAATAAGCAAGGAAAACAAGGCCTTACCCTAGCTCCACAGGTCAAATCCAAAGAACTTGTATACTCAACCCGAGGGGCACCTAGTGTCGTGAGATCATCCCTGACCTAGCACCCCAAGTATCTTCCTCAAGCCTCTTTTTTGATGGTGGAAACAATAATGGTTGGATGCCTAATTACCAAACTCCCAACCTTTGCCCTTTCTTGTCACCCAGGATCCACAAAGTGGCAAGGGGAGAGAATACAGGGCAAAAATGGAGCACAAAAATATTACTTTTGCAATGATTTAAAATTATACAAGCCTTCCGTTATTGCAAGGATGGCTTATGCCAATTTCTTGCAAGGTGGGACAAAAATAAATAATTGAAATGCTTTGTAGTTTGCTTAGAAAATGAAATTGCAACCCCACAACAATGGCACAAGTGGAGGCACAATGCCTACTATTTTGGCCAATATGGGTGTAATAAAATAATTAAAATTGCTTGAAAGCAAAAGCAACCTCAACAATGACACAAGTGGAGGCACAATGCCTACCGTTTTCGCCAAGGTGGGTGTAAAACGAAAAACAAGAAATAGAACTACTTCTAGCCTTCACGATTTTGCAAGGATGGCTTAGGCCAATCTCTTTGCAAGGTGTGGGAAACTAATTCTAACTATTACAATATCAGATTTTTGATATAAAATTGAGAGAAGGCACACCCAAGAGACTCTCAAGGGTGGATTATAATGAATTAGAGGAAGAAGAATAAGGGGGGTTTAATATCCCAACTTAGAATTCCCTTTGGAGGCCTTTGGGGCTCAAAACTAGTAGCACTTCCTCCTTGTTGCTAAAAATATGCATAAAAATCAGCAAGGTATATTTTTATGGAAAATGCTACAAAACACCAAGAACTTGTTAACTTAGTATAAACCCAAATGAATCATAAATTTAAATAGAAAATTTGAATATGATATTGAAACCTTTAGTGTCTATTCTATGTCATAACAATGCTTAGAAATATTATAGAGGAGGAAAAAAATGTTAGATAAATTTTGGAAACTTTGGATGATTGAAAAGAGTGAGCTTTCCACTCTAAAACCACTCCTTCAACCCTCTAGTGATCCCCAAACAAGCTTTCCTTTGTTACACAAGGAAACAAGGAGGTGAGAGCATCCAAAAAGCTTGTAAAATACTTTGCAAACTTTATAAGAAACTACCACAAGATCAATAGCAATACCACTACCAATAGCACCCAAGCAAAATACTTTGCTTGAGTCTCCAAGTAGAACTAGTGAAAGAAAAATGAAAAAAATGAAATGGAAATGTATCACTTCAGAAGAACACAATGAAGGCACCAAGAAGACTCCCAATGCACAGCATAGATTCTCCAAAGCTTCCTTTATTATCCACAAAATGTTGCTACAAATACTTGTAGCAAGATTTACAATGAGAGAGCATGAGAGAGAGAGGGAGAAAAGAGGAGAAATTTTGGCATAATAGACTTGCTATGAGAATATATGATGAAGTGAGGATGAGAGGATCCTATTAATAGGTGAAGGTGAGGATATACCCCACTTGGATGAGCTCCAAGTGGCATCCATCCAATGGAAGAGGGTCTCTTCAAGGGGGCGCACTTTTAGGTCAAGAGAGTGATGTGAGGGTTGAGGGGTGAGTGGGAAAGAGGGAAACCACCTTTTCCATTACCCAAAAGTGAAGTAGGGTGAATGGGGGGTACTGCCAAAGTATTGGGGGCCCTCATGATATATTTTTATTTTTTTATGAGTTATTGAGCAAGGGGGGCGCCCCTCTTCTAAGGAGATGGTCAATGTGGGTTGTTGGCTAAGCAAAGGGGGTCTTTACAAGTTAGAAATCATTTCCCCAACTTAGGAAATGCATTTGGGATACTTTTCCCACTCTCTTTCATGACTTTAGTGACTTTTACAAAATCTGGCTATTTTAATTAAGCCAATTACATACTGATTTTTGACCGACTTGAACTCATCACGGACAATGGCCTAGAAAAATTTGTCCAAATGAGCTTAGAATTGGTCCAAGGGTGTAGGGTCTTATAAACCATTTGATTTGAGTACTCATACCCCTATAAAAAAATCCACAAGGACCACTCCTTTACATTTTACATCAAAAATAATTAAAAATCCCCAGTTTGTGGGAATTTTAATTATTTAAAAAATCCTATCAAAACTTAACATAATTCCGCAAGACTCTAGAAAATGTCTAGCATGGTCATTTAAAACACTCCTAGAACTTAGTTACCTCTTGGGCTCGATCATTATAACACCTTTCACCACTTTGGAGAATTATTTGTGAGTGAAAAACTCAAGGATAATTAAAATCGCAGTTAAGCAAGGTTACTTACCTGAGGAAAAAAAACACTCAATGAAAGGACTTCCCTAATGATAAATTCCTAGGTAAATAGACAAAATTGACTTATGCTAACATTGTTACAATATTATCCCACGTGGGAGAGTGGAAATTCTGGTTACATACAAAAACGTGTTGGGGGGAAATTTTTCTCTGTTTGAGAAAAAATCTTCAAAATGGTTGTAACCATAGGTACATATATTCATGGAACATGGAGTTGACCCCTAGTCGAAATAGGTGGTCAACAGGGCCACTGGGGAAATGGAACAAATCTGTTTTGTGGCCCAAAAATGGCCATGGCCACCCAAGGCACCAGGCATGACACAAGAGCAATCCCATTTTCCTCCATACTATACTCAGTATCAATATCTGCAGAAAAATTGGTATGCTTTCATGCCCTGGCAACAATGGCAACCCCAAACGCAGAACCATCCTTGGCAACAAGGCTGGAGAGGTCCTACTCTTCAACAGTCCACTCCTCAACCACACCCTCCAGTTCAACATCAACAACAACTACAACTACAACTACAACTACCATCCAACCAACCTCCTCCGAGACCCACACAATTACCTTCCCAACCAATACCAAATCCAAACAATAAAGTAGTTCAACCCACCTGCAACGTTGAACTACCCCTCTTTCCCACATATGTCATTTCTCCTACAGAATTTCAGAATACACACCTACGATTGGGAAGAGTGGTTCAGGATCAAACCTCACCCATCATCCAAGAATAGGATGATGAGGAGAATCGTCCCGAGTTAGACAACCAAAATGATAATTCCTCTAAATAAAAACAAAATGTCACTCAGAAACACTCCGATGAGCAGGAATCGCTCCCAAAACCACCTTATCCGGAAAGGTTAAATATAGAAAAATCCCCCACACAACTAGAATTTGACCTTTTAGGAGAACTTCGAAATGTGTGTGTTAAGATTCCTTTGTTCCTAGATATTAAGGATGTCTTGATCGATGCTAAGGTTGTTTGGGAACTCTGCCTAAGGAAACCAAGAAGGAAGAAGAAAGACCCAGAAACTGTTCATGTCATATGGAAGCTAGCCGATCTAATGCTAGGAAAAGTATTTATGGCCAAATACATGGTTCCAGGAAGTCTAGTTGTCAAATTCAACATTAATAACACTTCCATCGCTAATACTATGGTAGACTTAAGGGCTGCCATAAACATAATGACCAAAGAAACCATGGAAAAAAATCAATTACTTGGTCTTCAACCGACCCCTACGGTCCTTCAACTAGTATATAGATCCACAGTAAAACCCAAAGGGATGTTGGAAGAAATAATTGTTTATGTAGACTCGTGGGAATACCCAGCCGACTTTATGGTCCTGCAACAGAAGAAGTTAACCCTCTACCCTTCTGCTAAACCTTCCCCTGACCTAGAGAATTCTCCCTAGATCGAAGATAGTGACAAGGAACCCACACAACCTCTGTTGAACCTTGACCAAGCATCGACATTTAAACAAGCTACTGAGGATGATTTTATTTGTACATATCTAGCACATCCTCACGTAGCCAACTACCCAAATCTGGAGCACATCCTAGGGGAGAATTTCCAAGAAGTTTATTCGCCAGCTGAACCAACACAATTACTATATGAATTGGTTCCTGTGAATGCTATCTCCGAAGATCAAAGCGTAGTTGTTGAGATGCACCCTGGGAAAACCTTGAATATCAATGCTAAGCTAGACTCTTCTTAGCAAAAGTAGCTCATCGAAATACTAAGAAAGCACAACTCTGCCTTCGCTCGGGACTATACTGACATGAAAGGAATCCACCCTAATCTATGTACCCATCACATTTATCTTAAGGAGGATTCCCAACCTATTCGAAAACCACAGTGGAGGATGAACCCTGCTCTGAAAGATATAGTCAAGGGGGAGCTCCAGAAGCTCCTTGACGTAAATTTCATTTACCCGATCTCTGACAGTAAGTGGGTTTCTCCCTTGGTTATTGTGCCAAAGAAGAATGGAAAGTGGCGCATTTGTGTTGACTACAGGGAACTGAATAAGGCCACTTTGAAAGATTACTTCCCATTACCATTCATCGATCAAGCCTTGGATACTTTGGCAGGGAAAAAGTATTTCTCTTTTCTCGACAAGTTTAGCGGTTACAATCAGATATAGATCACCCCTACAGATCAGGTGAAAACCACTTTTACATGCCCATGGGGAACTTACGCTTACCGAGTACTTTCATTTGGACTGTGTAATGCTCTGGCTACATTCCAGAGGGCTATCTTAAGGATATTCTCCGACTTGACCAATGATTGCATGGAAATTTAATGGACGATTTTACTGTATACAAAGATACCTTTCAGGAATCTTTAGACAATCTAGAGAAGGTCTTGGTCAGGTGCCAAGAAACTAACCTCTCTCTTAGCCATGAAAAATGCCATATGCTTCGTACTAATGGGATTGTGCTAGGAAACTACATATCACCTATAAGAATCCAAGTATATCCTGCTAAGATCAGAGTCATTCGTGACCTTCTAGTGCCCACAACCTAGAAATAAGTCCTCAGCTTTCTAGTGCATGCATGATACTATCGAAGATTTATTGAAAACTTTACAAATATAGTATCCCCCTATTTCAATTAATTACAAAAGCTACGAAATTCTCCTGGAATGATCAATGTCAAACTGCATTTGAGACTTTAAATGAAAAATTATCTATTGCACCGATCTTGCGAGGTCCCAATTGGTCCATACCTTTCCATATCTCTGCAGACGCCTCAGACACAGCCATTGGAGCTATTCTAGGGAAAAAAGAGGAACAATGACCATATGCCATCTATTACATCAGTAAGAAGTAGAACCTTACCCCTTCTGAAAAGAACTATACTGTGACTGAAAAAGAGTTTCTTACTGTTGTGTATGCTATTAATAAATTTCGTCATTATATCACAGGTTATTCTATCTTCGTACATACTGATCACTCCTCCATTCGTTATCTGATGAAAAAATCTATCACCAATGGTAGAGTGACCAAGTGGTTTCTCTTACTACAGGAGTTCGACATTTTGATCATTGACAAGCCAGGGAGGGAAAATGTTGTTGTTGACTTTCTCTCTCGACTCACCAACAAAGGATAAGCCCTCCTTATGGAAGACACCTTCCCAGATGAACACTTGTTCTCTTTATCTACTAACACACCATGGTTTGCAAATATCACTAATTACCTGGCTACAGGTAGACTCCTGCAACATCTATCCCCAAAAGAGCGTCAAAGGGTTATCCGAAAGAGTGCAACATATTCCTGGATCGAAGGATACCTCTTTCATACCGGGAAAGACCGTATTATCCGACACTGTGTTTGAGAAGAAAAAACTTATGACATCCTGAAAGCATGTCATGATGAACCTTGCAAAGGCCACTTCGCAGATAAAAGGAATGTAAACAAAGTATTGCATCTGGGGTATTATTGGCCGACCATCTTTCGGGATGCCAAGCAGTACGCCAGGAGTTGCAACAAGTGTCAGAGAATGGGACGACCTGTGAAGTCAAATGAGATGTCAGTATAAAGAGATTTTCTCATTTTTCCATAGACAATGTAACAATATTGTCACCCAACCATAGGCACAAAGGCCACCCCCAAGCACCTTAACCTTGATTGACAGAATAATTCCGGAAGCAAATCAATAGCCAACCAAGGTAATGCACCTTTCTCCAAAGCTAGCGCACCAAACAAGAATAACCAAATACCAAGCAGAAATTCCAAACCATAACCAAGAAAAAGTCCAACCAAAAGCCAAAATCCCAGTTGCAGATGCTGCAGCTGCACTCCCTCTCCAAACTTGCGCACCACTAGTCTTATGCAGTTGTGAGAGTAAGGGTGACAAATGAGCTCTACCGCCCTCTATTTATACTATTCTATCTCACTTGACTGGGCCGACTTCTCTTTCTGGAGGCTAATAAGTCAATATTAAATATTCTCTTGAGACGACTTGTCTTCTAGGGTTATTATCCAACGTTTTAGGGTTTCTCTTGCTTCCCGAAATATTCTAGTGTTTTCAAAGGTTACATGTGGAGGTTAATACCTCCCGCAGCTACCATAATATCCACAACAAGTTAAGTTTTGAGCTATTATTAGGTTTCTTTTCAATTTACTAGATAACCATAGCATAGGTAGGATCATTGAGAGAAACACAATCACAAGATACACAACATTTATCCTCGGAAACCCTCATGGGGGAGAAAAACCAACAAAACTTCCTTAATATAGATAGCCAATACAATGTCGAGACAATAAACCAAAACACTAGAGAATATCCAACACTGAGCAATGTGCCTCTCTCTTCCTTCTTCGCCCAACTGCAGCTCTCCAAACTTGCGCACTTGATGAGTGAATGAGTGAGTGATCAAATGAGGCATTGGCTTCCTTTATTTATACAAACTGGCAGGTGCTAGATGTTAATGTTTATGCCATTATTATAGTTCTTTGCATTTCATAAGATAAGAGCATAATAAGAACAAGATCACTGAGAAATACACATCCACAAGAGACACAACATTTATCCTGGGAAACCCTCTAGGGGAAGAAAACCCAG
>ML789464.1:427715-446456 GCA_009831015.1 Picea engelmannii
CCATGATTGATGGTTTCTCTGGTTACAATCAGATATCAGTCATGCCTGGGGACAGAGAAAAGACAGCTTTCACCACTCCTTGGGGTACATTCATGTATGCCAAAATGCCTTTCGGATTGATGAATGTTGGAGCAACGTTTCAGCGAGCTATGGATATAGTGTTCATAGGGGAGAAGGATCAGTTTGTGGTAATCTATCTGGATGATATCACAGTCTTCTCCAGGACAGACAAGGAGCACTGCTGCCACTTGAGAAAGGTCTTCATGAAGTGTCGAAGGTTTGGCCTATCCTTAAGCCCCAAAAAGTCTTTGTTCGCTATGAAGGAAGGGAAGTTGTTAGGCCATATAGTATCAGCAGAGGGAGAAAGGATTGACCCCAACAGGGTAGAAGCACTTCAGACCCTGTCACTTCCCAGATCTAAGAAGGAAGTTCAGGCCTTTCTAGGAAAGATAAATTTTCTGAGGAGATTTGTCCCAAATTTTGCTGAGTTGGTGAAGCACATCACAACAATGCTCAGGAAGGGAAATGAAGTGAAATGTACTACTGAACCTAGGGAATCTTTTGACCAAATCAAGAAGGCATTGACTGAGGCACCCGTGCTAATCAGTCCCGATTATTCTAAAGATTTCCTGATTTTTTCTTTTGCTTCCTGTGATACAGTAGCAACAGTCTTGTTGCAGAAAAATGAGCAAGGACGAGAGCAACCTATTGCCTTCTACAGAAAGGCATTAAGAGATGCAGAACTCCGGTACGAGGCCATGGAAAAGTAGGCCTATGCCCTGGTGAAAGCTCTCAAAGCTTTCAGAGTCTATGTCTTGCACTCAAAGATCATCGCATATGTTCCTTCAGCCTTTGTGAAGGACATTCTTATACAACCCGACATGGATGGAAGAAGAGGAAAGTGGATCGCCAAGATCCTAGAGTTTGATTTGGAGATCAAGCCCACCAAGTTGATAAAGGGGCAAGGTTTAGCCAAATTACTGGCCGAATCCAATTGCAAAGCCTTGGGGATTAGCTACATCAATGAGCAAGCCGAATCATCCAGTAAGGATTCTCAAAGTGCCGTATCATTAGCAGCATGCCCCTGGTACAAAGATATCTTGTATTTTCTGCAAGAATTGAGACCTCCCGATGGGATGGAAAAAGGCAAGGCGAGAGCTTTAAAGCTCAAGGCGATCAGATATTTCCTCATTGACCAGGCCTTGTACTGGAAAGATCCTCTATGGGTATTCTTAAAGTGCCTGGACCCACAAGAGGCTCAGCAAGTTACATTTGATTTCCACAGTGGCCTTTGTGGGGGGCATCATTTCTAGAAGACCACAGCCCATAAGATCCTCCGAGTTGGGTATTACTGGCCTACTTTATTCTCTGATGTCTGCAGAGAAATCAGAGCTTGCATCAAATTCCAGAAGTTCTCAGGTAAGCAGCAGCTCAAACCTCTACCATTAAAGCCTGTGGTAGTTTCAACACCTTTTCAGCAGTGGGGGTTGGACTTCATCGGAGAAATTCATCCTCCCTCAAGTGGCCAGCACAGATGGATCCTCACCGCGACAGATTATTTCACCAAATGGATAGAGGTTGTCCCCACCAGGAGCACTTCCCACAAAGTGATTATCAGTTTCCTGGAAGATATCATAGCCCGATTTGGTTGCCCCAGCAGAATTGTCACTGACAATGCCGCCCCCTTCAGGTCTGAGCCTCTGGTCAAGTTCTGTGAATAGTTTGAGATTTCACTGATTCACTCTACTCCCTATTATCCTCAAGGTAATGGACTGGTAGAGTCTTCCAATAAAAGCCTGATCAAGCTCATCAAGAAATTATTGGAAGACAATAAAAGGGACTGGGATTCTAGGCTCAAATTTGCTCTGTGGGCCGACCGAGTGACAACCAAAAGATCCCTAGGCATCTCCCCTTACCAGCTTGTTTACGGAACCGAGGTCGTTTTCCCTACTCAACTCGCCTTATCTGTGGCAAAGTTCCTCTAGGACCTCGAACGAGAGCTTGACAATATGGTCAGAAGGATTCATCAGATGGTAGAAGTGCAGCAGATTAGAGAACAAGTCATGAACAGGGCCTACCATCATCAACAGAAGATTAAGCAGGCTTTTGACAGGAAGAGCAGAAAGAGAGAATTCGAGCAGGGTGATCTGGTGCTCAAATGGGATGCGCCCAGGCAGGACAGGGGAAAGCACAGTAAGTTCGATGCCCTCTGGTTTGGGCCTTTCAGGATCCTCGAAGTATTTTCGAACAACACTTACAGGTTACAGGATCTGGAAGGCGAAGAAGTTTTTAGTGGCCCAGTGAATGGGCATTTTCTGAAAAGATGTTTTATTTGAGCCTTAGATGGCTCCTCTGTTTGTAAATATTGTCTTTTAGTTCTTTGTTTAGCTTCTTTTTGTGTGTTTTCGGCCTAATAAGTGACTCCATAGCCCGATAGCAAGGCACTGAAGTTGCAGAAGGAGTTCTTAGAGCATCACAGGGACGACTCTATCCCCCATGGAGACAAATGTTAGCGATATTTCTTGTCATGGGCTCGAGAAGCATTCGGGTCTGCAAGTCGCACGAAATGATCAAGCGCAGCACAGGAAAATCCTTGTTTTTCCAAGTAGCAGGTCAAGCGAGCGGACAAAATGTCGTCGGAAGCGTCCAGGGTCTATTTTTGCGAAGCAGATCGACGGACGGTGGGTAATTGCAGTCAGCCGAGTCACGCCAAGTATAGCGCAGATGTTGTTAAAGAGGTGAACGGTGTCAGCCGTCGGATCGGTAGAAGAACAGATCTGGACTGTTGGTTCAGGAGCGGACACTTGTCACGAGATCACCCACATCGGGGACTCGGGCATCGGAGGATGGAAGAATAAGTCATTCGACTTCACGAGCGGTGAAATGGCGAGAAGATCAGAACCATCCATTGAAGAGGATGTGTGTCAGAGATTGAGGGATCTCGCGAACTCGAAAGTTCGCAAGGTAAAGACCCAAACATTTGGTACTCCAAGTCGCGAGTTTGCGAGGTTGCGAGATTTCGACCATTGGAGGACAGGTGGCCACAACAAAGCGGCGAAGTGGAATACAGGTGGCAGAAGCCCTCGGGATCTCGCTGCGAGAAATCCCGAGGTATTGGCATTAGGATTCGCGAGTTGCGAAGTGCCGAGGTTCGTGTGAACGTGTGGCAGAAGCATAAGGTGGGACCACGTGGTCGACGGGTGGACACACGTTGGCTGGAGATAAAGTCAGCATTCCGTTGAATTCTTGCACCTCGGAGACTCGCGAAATAGGAGGGTGAAAACTCGACGGTTCAACCGGCGAGGTTGCGAGGTCGCGAGGACCCGGGCCCACAGTATTGCCGAGAATATCTCAGCCGTCCATCTGAAGCGGACACCTGGCGCGAGTAGAGCCATCTCGGCGCTTCACCCATCGCGACTCCAACTCGCAAAAAGCATCTCCGTTATTTTCCGATGTGCGAGGTGCCAAGAGAATCTAGGACCCGGACCCATGGCATCGCTAGGATAAGTAAGAACAGAAGGCCGAAGCGTCGAGTTCAGTTACAGAGAGGATCGTCGCAGTCTCCAAGCGCCATCGGATCCAATCTCCATATTGTTTCCCGCCTGAAGTAAATGATGACAAGAGCAGGTGGTTGAGACTTCCTCTCATTCATTAAGTGAGGGAATGGAGGTTTTGGCAAGCCATCTGCCTGAGGAGGTCCTGTGTGACATTTTTCTCAAAGGCACCATGCTAAAGTCTTCAAATCAACAGAGAAGTCTACGCACGCTAGCTCAGCACTTAATGGCTCAGCTACCCTCCTTGCAGGATCCATACGCAATTAAGTTGGTGCTTAAAAGAAGATATCAGTACGAGTTTGACTGAAGTGAAGTGACACCAAGCCTTGGGTGACTGGGCACGCCTCTGTGAGGAGTTTTTTCCTGAGTATATAGACTCAGTTGTTGTATTTTGTATGCATCGATGGTTGAGCTGAGCTCCCGGTTGTAAAGTTTTAATGAAGCATTGTTGCTCTGGTTATGTATGAGCTTTTGAGACTACTTGCCTTATGAATGCCAGTTTCTTTCACGTCTTTGTTTACTCTGTATTAGAGAAACTTGGAATTGGAGGATCCAGTCGAGCTATAGCTATTATAAGATGATGTTGTAATGGATCACTGTAATAGTTGCGCTATCTCTAATCAGTTCTTGTGATTTCCCCAGCGCTGAGTGACTTGGAATTGGAGGATCCAGTCAAGTCTTCTCTCAGCTCCTTGAGACCCTGAACCAAGCGGATCTTGCATTCAGAAGTCTTTCTTCTGCAAATGACCGAAAGCCTGTTGCCCAAAGTCGTTTGTTCACCTTTCTCACTAAGTCTTCCACCTGATCATCTTTGAATCAACCCACTGGATGAAGTTAGGATTCCAGACCTCCCTTGTTCTTTACATACCAGACCCAGTCCCTGAGTTAGAATGATATCTCCACGAATCTTTATCTCCATTTGATCACCCTTTATAAACAAATTGTGACATTAAACTGATGGGTGTCGGGCTCTTCTCCTGCAAGCAATCCAGGAGTGACTTCCGACGCTAACACTTGCTACTAACACTCTCTTAACTCCTAAACTAACCTACTCTAGCTCTCCAACTTCACTCACCTAGTCTACTGACTAGGGCGCACCTTTTGGGATACTTCTTAGAACTTTTCCATGGTTTATTTTGTTGTTGCATGCCATTAAAAATGATTAATCATAGGGGGAGATACATGTTATAACAACTTGTTTTATTTATCCTTAAAGTGCCATTTTTAGTCATACTTGATTGCCATACTCATTGATAATATTGTCGATTGATCTTATGCTTTACATATTGATTTGAATGTCTTAATTGCTGATATAAGTGGTCATCTACTGCTGCAAAATAGTGACAAGAAGATTAACTTGTTGATCCATACTAACATATATAGTTGCAAATTGGATTTTCTTGTGTCTCAGGTAGGTACAATCATCTAGAGAGGTAGCACACTCCCATATGGGGCAGCCAACCTCTTGAGAGGTGGCACCCCTCACACTCCCACCTTTCCACACATGTCATGATTTGAGATAAAGGGAGAGGTGGCAGCCATATCCCAACACTTGGCTGCCCTCCTCTACCACTTGGTGCACCCTCCCTCTCCACATGGTGCGCCCTCCTCATTGGGATCTCCACCCAAAATTGTATAAAGCAAGGCATTCTCCCTCATTGTGAGTTAGTTGGAGCCTTGGAAGAAATTGCTTGTGTATCATTTCTATTGTAACACTCTTTCTCATATTGGAATAAAAAGAAGACTTTGGAGGTCAAATTGGTGGATTGGCCAAGTGTGTGGATGCTTATGTGTATGAGGTGATAACATTTTATTGCTTATTGCTTGTATATTTTGGTTAATGTGGCCTTATAGGAGTACTATTACTCAATAGGGTAAGATTGCTAAGCTAGTTTGATTAGTTATCTTGCTATTTATGTACTTGAGTGATTTTAGATGCAATATTTGTTTGGTTTAACATATTGTGTTGTAAGATCTTTCTTGTAGGTGATACCATATTCTAACCCTCTCTTTGTAAACAACTGAAGTGATTGATGCCTCAACTTGGAGAAGTGGATGATCTAGCTTGACTCTTCCTCTCTTCCAAGTCCTTTGAAGAAGATCCCTCTACAATTCATCAAGAAGAACTTCATTGCCCAACAATTTCCAAGCACAAGCTTGTTCTCTTTCTCCTTCTCTTAAAAGCAAAATTCATTGGTTACTTTATATATATATATATGCTAACATGTTTAGATCTAGTTTATTTGTCTAAATCATAAGTTCTTTCATGCATGCAAGTGATAGCTTAGATCTGATTTCTTTTCTTAAAATTGCTATCTTAAGAATCTAGATCTAGCATAGAAGATAGTCTTTTTGCTCTAAAATTTTCTGAAATTTTTAAAAGGGTTAAAGGCTAATAATTCTCCAAGTGTTTTCTTTGTTCAATCTAGCATCTAAGTGCTCTAAACTTTCTGTTTTAGAACAGCCACAAAAGACCCTAAGGAAACTAGCTTTCTAGCTTGAGTTTCTTAGTTCCCTTTTGCCGAATTTTGTAGAATTTAACTTAGAAAATTTTGTAGATTGCTACTAATAACCCAAGACACTTCCAAAGTGTTTTTGGACATCTTTTTATATTGTTTTTTCACTGTTTTGTGCAGGTTGACGAACAGATAGGAGGAAATTATGTCCGTTTTGAGCAGATTAGGAGCATCTGGGACCCCCAGGAGCACCCCTTTACTCAATAGACTTTTGTAAGAACATTGTAAAGACTTGTGACCCCCCTAATGAATGGTCACAAGTCACTTCCATAAAGTCTCAGGCAAGATATTTAATAAAATTAGTGGGACTACAAGCTCTCGCTTTTTATTCCCCCTGGGGGAACGGTGTTTTCGGTGGTGGTGTCAATTTTTGCAAATTTTAGCTTAGATTTGATTTTTTCATAACTAAAGTAAGATAGAGTAATCCTTTAATCAATCACAAATCACTGCAATCAGTTTAGATTAGTTTTTCCTTTTTTGCAAAGTAGAACACTAATTGCTAGATTAGCTTTATTTTCCGCAATTTCAAATTGGCAAATAAACCATCCCCTCAGCTCCTTGCAAGAGGCCTGGTCAGTGTGGATTAGTAATTAGTCTCACATTTCAATTCAATTATTTATTTTCTTGCTTAAAATAAACAAATTCCCCTCAGCTCACAGTGCAGTTCCTGACCCTTCTAGTTGCGAGCTTGTCTCGTTCTGCTGGAAGTAAGTTTCATACACGTTGTGCTGGTCAGTGGTTGATAGTTTAATTAGGACAATCTCTAAAGTAGTTAGCTTAATGCACGGGAAAATGCCTTGAAGTGACCTGCGAAGTAAGGTGGGCCCTCTTGGGACCTAGCTTCCCACCCGTTTTGGACATCCAACACTTTGAGTGAGTTTTACTGGTGAGACCATTGGGTTTCGGTAAAGCTCTCCGCAAGTTTCCAAACAAAGAGCTAACCTCCAAGGAGGCCCAAACCATTTCATTAACTAAACATAAATTTATCCTAATAAAACACGCGAACTACATTGCCCACGATTCACTTTAAGGCACTGTTCTCAATTTTCACATTCAGCAAAGCCACAGGCTTCATTTTACAATTTGGTTCTCTATTTAATTTAAATGAAACTTGCATCTAATAGTTGTTTCTCAGTATCCTTTTGATGCAAGTATATGTTTATTGATTATATATCATGGTGAATGTTTACTTCATGTTTTATCAGTTTATGGTTGATTGTTTAAAAGAATAATAAACTCCTAGATTTCATTTTTGTACTTAGCTTATTTCAAAGCCTTAGTATATTTGTTAGGGACTACTCCATTTGGCTTCGCTAGGATTTGGCCTAGATGGAGGAGTTGAGGATTAGGTGACAACACCTTAACTTTCACTTTCCCCCAAGGACACACTGAGTGGATTGAAGATTTCTTCCATGTCTCCTAGGTGTGTATAAGGCGGAAAAATAGGAGACGTGAGACAATGACCTACTTGTGTGCTTATCACCTAGGGTTTTGATTTAGCAAATTATAAATACATGTAAGAAAATAAGACTACAACTATTCAATCAAGAAGTTTTGCAGCAAAATACTTACAATTTATCAAGAAATAACCATGCAAACCCTAGTTGTAACACCTTCCTTCAAGAGAAACACCATAAAATGCCAAGAAATGCCTTCAACAAGTGCGCCTCACTAAACCAGCAAAATACCCGAGTAGGGTGCTAAAATCAGACCTCACTAATGAGTGAGTGATGTTTTCTGATAAAAAGAGGCTAAAACTCCTCAATATATACTGTATCAATGACCTAAATTAACTTTTAGGTCATAAAAAGGCCGACAAGGCCATAATACCAAAATAATATTGTTTTTACATTAAATTGTCAAATTAAAACCCTAATTGAGCTGCAAAGAAGGTAAAATCTCCTTAAAGGGAGGTGCTAGCCCCTTCTAGGGCAAATGAGACATCTAGGAGCAAAACGTTAGCACCCTAGGGGCCTCTCCAACATGCTACACGTGCCACTACTTACCAGTCTACCTCCAAAAATGTCCATGAAGCTGGATGATGTCATGGTGAAGATGGGGACGTCCTAAGCCTTCCAAGGCTAGCGTTCCACTAAAAAGGGGTCATTCCCCCTAGGCCGGGCTCTGCCAAAGTGCCTCTGATGAAACATCCTCTTCCTCTCCAGTGCAAAACCCTGATCAACCACCATCCTGTCTCTGCCACCTGATGGGGTCTCAACATCCATCTGGTGGGCTCTTCAGCCCCATGGAGTTCCGAACTGATTATCTCCCCATGTGTACTGGTCCAAATGGTACCTGTCCGTCGGGCATGGTCCTACACATCAAAAGCTACGCCCTCCATGGGCT
Organism: Picea engelmannii; assembly: GCA_009831015.1. Taxonomy (NCBI): domain Eukaryota; kingdom Viridiplantae; phylum Streptophyta; class Pinopsida; order Pinales; family Pinaceae; genus Picea; species Picea engelmannii. Next base: position 436,132 of record ML789464.1, read on the forward strand.
CATCAGTCACCGGGATCATAGAAATGTTAATCACATTTCATCATCAATATTATCAAACATATGCATAAGACCCTAATACATCAGTCAATAGCTCAAAGACATTACAAAAAACCTACAATACAAGACTGGGGAAAAAGACAAGATGTCCTATTGGGCTAGTATCCACAAGACAAGGAAAGTTTCCAGGAGGACTTTATCCAAGCCATGTAAGTGAGGTGATGTGGCTAGGGGGTGTTTAAGCATGTGGGTGAAGTGAGAGCCAAGGATGCATAATGTTATCTATGGGTGCCTTTGTAGAAGGTGAGTTGTACCTATCATGGGTGCATTTTTCCAAGCCCGTTCTTGCCTTTATTTTTTTTCTTGCTTTATTCTTTTATTTTCTTTTTCTTCTTCTTTTTTTCTTTTTATATTCAAGGGCTAACCAGAGGACACTGCCTTGGCATGGTGACCAGCGCTGACAGTGTTACCCACAAAAATGAGAAGGTTGGCTTGTGATGAGACCCCCTTTTCCTTGGCCATGCAACCAAAGGTCACCGCCCTGGCATGGTAACCAGATGGTGGCAATGTCATACTGTTAGGCACCCATGAACCTAATAGGCTGGCTCGTGATGAGACCCCCTATCCTCTGACTAGATCTTGTTTCTTATTTTTCGGGTCCTCTTTTTTGGATGAGAGGCTTTTTATTGCCTTCTCGGGGATCCCTAGGCGAAGCATCTCGAGGTTTCATTTTAATCTTTTATCTTTTACCAACTGCTTTTACCTTCTGGGCCTTTAGCCCCTTCTTCCCACGAGATAAGGTGCAACCCTACAAATAGGTCAATCCAATGCCCAAACAAGGGGAATGGGATAAATGAGCGGGAGATAAGATGAAATAGTGGTGCTATGATGGGAGCGGATGATGGCTCTTCAGAAATTCCCCTAATGACAAACCAAGACCTATGGGCACAGGCTTGCTAGGGCACCCTGTCAATCTCCCCAAACATGGTCAAGTGGGATAATGTAAGATCCAAGCAGTTTTCAGAGATAAAAGGAATCAGATGCATATATTTAAAGGTTTTAATGATCAAAAGTGACACATACCATGATACCTGGACCAATTACCTCATGGAGCAAGAACCTCTTTTGATACAAAACCAAGCCGATGGTGATGGATGCTACTGCTACTGACAAGACAAAGCTGATGGAAGAAGAAAAGGATGGGCCCTCTAGGGCCATGCTCAGGTCAATCCTGCTCTCGGTACTCCAGGTCTAGGACTTGTGGGCCTTGAGACATGATCTCCTAGTTATCCCAAAAAATCGGGGATAACATCTGGCTACAACTCAGGGACATGTGCTCACCGTAGAGCGCATGAGAACCTCAACATCTCTGGTATAAATTGAAAACTTGCTTAATCTTGATAGGGGCATCAGTAATAAAAAATGGGGCGGTAATGCCACCCTAGCATACATAGACATACATATGCTAAAGTAAAACAATCAATATGCGAATGTAAAGAAAAGTACCTACCTTTACTTACCTATTGGTTGAATGTTCAATGTAGTCAAACAACCAGTGAAGCCAATCCAACAACATTCCTTGATACCTACCTTTGTGCTTCATCATAAACCAAAATAATGATAAATCAAGCACAAAAATGTCATGGGTTAGAATATATATCATATCATCAGCAATATCAAAGTCTAACAAATGGAGGCGGGTGGTAGGGAAAAAGTGATCCCAATGCATACTCTCAGGAGAGTGCTTAATCCATCTCAGGAATGGATTGTAAAAAGTCAAAGGTTCAGGAGACTGACTCGAGGAATCTGAATGCTGGCTACCTTGGATGTCTTCACAACTTGAGGCCCGAGGAGGGATTAGTAAAAACTGAAAGGATGACTGACCATTTCTAAAGGGGAGGTTGGAACACTGTGATAATAGGCTTCTTCTTGAGGCACTCAACTTTCCCCTAAAATATAGAATGAGGTTTTTCCTTATAGGAGACTTGGGATAAGGGACATGTTTCCAAACCACACCTTTAGTGACATAGGGAGGTAAAGTGATCAAAGGAGGGTGGGAAATCTTATCACAAGGATCCTGCTTCAGGGAAGTAACTTCCTTATTTTTATCAATATCTGAGCATAACGTTGGTTGATAACTTTCTTCATAGGATAAATCTAAGTGCTTAGATGGATAGTCATCAAAGTCCTCAAGGTACGACCAAAAATTAATCGGAGATCATAGCATTAGGTCATCCTTTGGTGTCTGAATAAGGTCAGGTTCTTGTTGCCAGATGTCAAAATTATTAGTAACTTCATTTGATAAATGCAAAGGCAACCTTTGGAAAGAACCATCAATGTCATACATGGGATTGTTATCATATCTAATCATATCCCATCCACGTTTCCGGACATGTATGAATTCATCAAAATTATCAACAAAATCATTATCTTCATCATAACATGAAGGGATTAAAACATCTGATACTTCTTTGCTCTCTACATCATAAAATAAATAATCATTGAAAGTTTTGAAATAACTCACCTTGTTTAATCTTTCCTGTGCAGGAGCCTCAAGTGTTCGGATAACTTCATCAAGTGGAAGATCTGCCTCCACATCTTCAGTCTTGAGACATAGAGGATCAAGCTTGTCCAAGGGTTCCATTTCCTCTTCACTCTCTGAGTCATAGGACAAGGTATCATCAAAAAACTGGGAAGAAAAATGACTTACCTCATTCTCTTCATCTTGTGCAGATGGAATAGGATCTTGGAGGGCTTTGTCAGATGGGGAAGCGGTTACTGGTGCTTCTCCTCATAATCTACCTTTCCAGTTACATCTTCATTGCATTCTCTTGGATTATGGAAGAGGTCTTGCTCTTCTTCAAGGGGTTGATAATGGTCTTCATAAACCTCGTCTTTTATATCAAAGGATTCTTGGTATTGATCATGATATGCCTTCTTGAGATCTTCTACAATCTCAGTGGTGAATCCTTTGTTGTCTAACACTACCATGAGGTTTTGAAGGACATCTTCATACGTTTGGCAATGTGGCTTAGTAAGGTCTATAAACCTACTGATGAGGTGTATGAAAGATGATATACCCCTGTACCTGCAACAACTCTTAAAACGATCTTGTAAGTAGGATGGTAGAGTGAGTAAGAACAATTTTATAAGAGCATCCTCTCCTCCCAACTTTATCTCGCTCAAATACTCCAAAATATTTACGATGTGAGGAGTTGGGAGGCGAAAAAATGTTGGAGAGTTGTTTATCCATTTTGTATCAAAGTAATTTGGGTATCCTTGAAAACTTCTGAAATCAATACTCGGATACATTTGTTCCCAGTGTGCCATGATCCCATAACTTGGAAATATCACAGAAAGTAAGGTGGCACCCTAATAAATATTAGTAGAGTCGCCAGATAATTTGCCTGAAGCTATCAAAGGATAAGGGAAAACACCCTAGTAGAGTCGTCGGGTAAGCTTGTAAGATAAGGCTCTGAGGCAAGGCTTACCAAAAAGGTTTGTTGTCTTGAGGAGAATTGACTCAGTGTTCCTCGACAACGGTGCCAAAATGTTATCACGCAGTTTGTAGTTGGGTCAAATGGCTATATGATAGAGGTCCAAACCGGCGTATCAAGAACCTATCCCACCCAATGTCACCTCGATGGGAAGGTTCTTTCTTTTTAGGGAGGTGAGGCCCAAGGGAGACGTCCCCGGTAACCTGGGGTTTTGAACAGGCAAAAGTTAAAAGGACAAAGGTAAAGTTTCCCCTTCATAGGTCACCACCAAAACAGATAGTCCTAGCTAAACAACCAATAATAAAGTGAATCCCCAATGAAGAACACCTACCTAGAACAAAGCAACAGTAAACCAATATATGCAAGCTATAATTCAATGGGTTAGTACTTCATAAGACTATATGATATTTAAATAAGAAATTATGGCAATAAATATTGATGAAGTCAATGTTTACCAATATAGAAATGCAAATAATATCACTTCCTCAATAGATACTGAAATGACATGGCATTCAATGTAACAAATCAACACACTGTCAATTAATTCCTAAATCACCATTTTATTGCTCTTTAAAACAAGACGTTGCTGCATTAAGATGAAATATTCAAGTGTTACGTCAGCAACCTAGGGTTAGTGTAGTTAGGGTTTCAATTTAGAAAAGGGTTTGAGAGTTGTTTGATCAATTTCACTTCAACGCTGGAGGTCTAAGATCAGTGCCTCAGGGTTAAAGGAGTCAATTTAATAGAGGACGCAAGGGTTGAAGGAGGACGGCTAAGGACTAGAGGGAAGAGTTCTGAAGTGCTGCTATGGCAGGGCCTCAGAATCAAATCCCTAGGGGAGAGAGGCTCACTCTGGTGTTGCTAAAGAAAGGTCTCATGCTCTCCCCTCCTTCCTTAGGTTGACTTGGCAAAAACAGCTAGCATAAAGGATAAATTAAGACAAGAGAGTGTAATGAGGAAGAGTGTTGCTGCAGCAAGGCTCTATCACCAAACCCTAGAAGAAAAATGGCCCTAGGTGTAGATAGCCTAGGCTTGGGACGTCTCCTCCTTCATGAATTCTGGAAAGTACTGCTAGCAATAGGGGAAGAAAAGAAGAAGAGAGTAGCAAAGGCTAGGCGTTTTCCTTCTTCAATGGCCCAAAAGTTTCTCTTTTAGGGGACTTGAGACAAGGACCTACTTGTGTGCTTGTCACCTAGGGTTTTGATTCAACAAATTATAAATACATGTAAGAAAATAAAACTACAACCATTCAATCAAGAATTTTTGCAGACAAATACTTACAATTTATCAAGAAATAACCATGCAAACCCTAGTTGTAACACCTTCCTTCAAGAGAAACACCATAAAATGCCTAGAAATGCCTTCCTTCAACAAGTGCGCCTCACTAAACCAGCAAAATACCCAAGTAGGGCGCTAAAATCAGACCTCACTAATGAGTGAGTGATGTCTTCTGATAAAATGAGGCTAAAATTCCTCAATATACTGTATCAATGACCTAAAGTAAGTCTTAGGTCATAAAAAGGTCGAAAAGGCCATAATACCAAAATAATACTGTTTTTACATTAAATTGTCAAAGTAAAACCCTAATTGAGTTGTAAAGAAGGTAAAAGCCCCTTCAAGGGAGGCGCTATCCCCTTCTAGGGAAAATGAGACATCCGGGAGCAAAACGTTAGCACCCCAGGGGCCTCTCCAACATGCCACTACTGCCCAGTCTGCCTCCAAAAATGTCCATGAAGTTGGATGACCTCATGGTGAAGATGGGGACGTCCTATGCCTTCCAAGGCTAGCGTTCCAGTGAAAAGGGGTCCTTCCCCCTAGGTCGGGCTCTGCCAAAGTGCCTCTGATGGAACGTCCTCTTCCTCTCCAGTGCAAAACCCTAATCAACCGTCGTCCTGTCTCTGCCCCTTGATGGGGTCTCAACATCCATCTGGTGGGCTCTTCATCCCCATGGAGGTCTGAACTGATCATCTGCCCATGTGTACCAATCCAAATGGTACCTGTCCATCGGGCATGGTCCTTCACATCAAAAACTATGCCCTCCATGGGCTCATCAGTCACCGGGATCATGGCAATGTTAATCACATTTCATCATCAATATTATCAAACATATGCATAAGACCCTAATACATCAATCAATAGCTCAAAGACATTACAAAAACCTACAATACAAGACTGGGGAAAAAGACAAGATGTTCTATTGGGCTAGTATCCACAAGACAAGGAAAGTTTCCAGGAGGACTTTATCCAAGCCATGTAAGTGAGGTGATGTGGCTAGGGGGTGTCCAGGCATGTGGGTGAAGTGAGAGCCAAGGATGCATAATGTTATCTGTGGGTGCCTTTGTAGAAGGTGAGTTGTACCTTTCATGGATGCATTTTTCCAAGCCCGTTCTTGCCTTTATTCTTTTTCTTGCTTTATTCTTTTATTTGCTTTTTCTTCTTCTTTTTTTCTTTTTATATTCAAGGGCTAACCAGAGGACACTGCCTTAGCATGGTGACCAGCGCTGACTGTGTTACCCACAAGTACTATCACAGAAATGAATAGGTTGGCTCGTGATGAGACCCCCTTTCCCTTGGCCATGCAACCAAAGGTCACTTCCCTGGCGTGGTAACCAGATGGTGGCAATGTCATACTTTTAGGTACCCATGAACCTAATAGGTTCCCTCATGATGAGACCCCCTATCCTTTGACTAGATCTTGTTTCTTATTTTCTGGGTCCTCTTTTTTTGCTGAGAGGCTTTTTATTTCCTTTTTGGGGATCCCTGGGTGAAGCATCTCGAGCTTTCATTTTAGGCTTTTATCTTTTACCAGTTGCTTTTACCTTTTAGGCCTTTAGCCCCTTCTTCCCACGAGATAAGGTGCAACCCTACAAACAGGTCAATCCAATGCCCAGACAAGGGGAATGGGATAAATGAGCGAGATATAAGATGAAATAGTGGTGCTATGATGGGAGTGGACGATGGCTCTTCAGAAATCCCCCCAGTGACAAACCAAGACCTATGGGCACAGGCTTGCTAGGGCACCCTGGCAATCTCCCCAAACATGGTCAAGTGGGCTAATGTAAGATCCAAGCAGTTGTCAGAGATAAAAGAAATCAGATGCATATATTTAAAGGTTTTAATGATCAAAAGTGACACATACCATGATACCTGGACCAATTACCTCATGGAACAAGAACCTCTTTTGATACAAGACCAAGCCGATGGTGATGGATGTTACTGCTGCTGACAAGATAAAGCTGATGGAAGAAGAAAAGGATGGGCCCTCCAGGGCCATGCTCAGGTCAATCCTGCTCTTGGTACTCCATGTCTAGGACCTGTGGGCCTCGAGACATGATCTCCTAGCTATCCCAAAAAATTGGGGATAACATCTGGCTACAACTCGGGGACATGTGCTCACTGTAGAGCGAATGAGAACCTCAACATCTCTGGTATAAACTGCAGACTTGCTCAATCTCGATAGGGGCATCAGTAATAAAAAATGGGGTGGTAATGCCACCCCATCATACATAGACATACATATGCTAAAGTAAAACAATCAATATGCGAATGTAAAGAAAAGTACCTACCTTTACTTACCTATTGGTTGGATGTTCGATGTAGTCAAACAACCAGTGAAGCCAATCCAGCAACGTTCCTTGATACCTGCCTTTGTGCTTCATCATAAACCAAAATAGTGATAAATCAAGCACAAAAATGTCATGGGTTAGAATATATATCATATCATTGGCAATATCAAAGTCTAACTCATGGAGGCGGGTGGTAGGGAAAAAGTGATCCCAATGCATACTCTCAGGAGAGTGCTTAATCCATCTCATGAATGGATTGTAAAAATTCAAAGGTTTAGGAGACTGACTCGAGGAATCTGAATGTTGGCTACCTTGGACGTCTTCACAACTTGAGGCCCGAGGAGGGATTAGCAAAAACTGAAAGGATGACTGACCATTCCAAAAGGGGAGGTTGGACACTGTGATAATAGGCTTCTTCTTGAGGCACTCAACTTTCCCCTAAAATACAAAATGAGGTTTTTCCTTATAGGAGACTTGGGATAAGGGACATGTTTCCAAACCACACCTTTAGTGACATAGGGAGGTAAAGTGATCAAAGGTGGGTGGAAAATCTTGTCACAAGTATCCTGCTTCAGGGAAGTAACTTCCTTATTTTTATCAATATCTGAGCATAATGTTGGTTGATAACTTTCTTCATAGGATAAATCTAAGTGCTCAGATGGATAGTCATCAAAGTCCTCAAGGTACGACCGAAAATTAATCGGAGAGCATAGCATTAGGTCATCCTTAGGTGTCTAAATAAGGTCAGGTTCTTGTTGCCAGATGTCAAAATTATTAGTAACTTCATGTGATAAATGCAAAGGCAACCTTTGGAAAGAACCATCAATGTCGTACATGGGATTGTTACCATATCTAATCATATCCCATCCACGTTTCCCGACATGTATGAATTCATCAAAATTATCAACAAAATCATTATCTTCATCATAACATGAAGGGATTAAAACATCCGATACTTCTTTGCTCTCTACATCATAAAATAAATAATCATTGAAAGTTTTGAAATAACTCACCTTGTTTAATCTTTCCTGTGCGGGAGCTTCAAGTGTTCGGATAACTTCATCAAGTGGAAGATGTACCTCCACATCTTCAGTCTTGAGACATAGAGGATCAAGCTTGTCCAAAGGTTCCATTTCCTCTTCACTCTCTGAGTCATAGGACAAGGTATCATCAAAAAACTGGGAAGGAAAATGACTTACCTCATTCTCTTCATCTTGTGTAGATGGAATAAGATCTTGGAGGGCTTTGTCGGATGGGGAAGCGGTTACTGGTGCTTCATCCTCATAATCTGCCTTTCCAGTTACATCTTCACTGCATTCTCTTGGATTATGGGAGAGGTATTGCTCTTCTTCAAGGGGTTGATAATGGTCTTCATAAACCTTGTCTTTTATATCAAAGGATTCTTGGTATTGATCATGATATGCCTATCTAATATCTTCTACAATCTCAGTGGTGAATCCTTTGTCGTCTAAGGCTACCATGAGGTTTTGAAGGACATATTCATATGTTTGGCAATGTGGCTTAGTAAGGTCTATAAACCTACTGATGAGGTGTATGAAAGATGATATACTCTTGTCCTTGCAACAACTCTTAAAACGATCTTGTAAGTAAGATGGCAGAGTGAGTAAGAACAATTTTATAAGAGCATCCTCTCCTCCCAACTTTATCTCTCTCAAATACTCCAAAAAATTTACGATGTGAGGAGTTGGGAGGCCCAAAAACGTTGGAGAGTTGTTTATCCATTTTGTATCAAAGTAATTTGGGTATCCTTGAAAACTTCTGAAATCAATACTCAGATACATTTGTTCCCAGTGTGCCATGATCCCATAACTTGGAAATATCATAGAAAGTAAGGTGGCACCCTGATAAATATTAGTGGAGTCGCCAGATAATTTGCCTGAAACTATCAAAGGATAAGGGAAAACACCCTAGTGGAGTCACCAGGTAAGCTTGTAAGATAAGTCTCTAAGGCAAGGCTTACCGAAAAGGTTTGTCGTCTTGAGGAGAATTGACTCAGTGTTCCCCGACAACTGCGCCAAAATGTTATCACACGGTTTGTAGCTGGGTCAAATGGCTATATGATAGAGGTCCAAACTGGCGTAACAGGAACCTATCCCACCCGATGTCACCTCAATGGGAAGGTTCTTTCCTTTTAGGGAGGTGAGGCCCAGGGGAGACATCCCTGGTAACCTGGGGTTTTGAAGAGGCAAAAGTTAAAAGGACAAAGGTAAAGTTCCCCTTCACAGGTCACCACCAAAATAGATAGTCCTGGCTAAACAACCAATAATAAAGTGAATCCCTAATGAAGAACACCTGCCTGGAACAAAGCAACAACAAACCAATATATGCAAGCTATAATTCAATGGGTTAGTACTTCATAAGACTATCTGATATTTAAATAAGAACTTATGGCAATAAATATTGACGAAGTCAATGTTTATCAATATAGCAATGCAAATAATATCACTTCCTCAATAGATACTGAAATGACATAGCATTCAATGTAACAAATCAACACACTATCAATTAATGCCTAAATCACCATTTAATTGTTGTTTAAAACAAGACGTTGCTGCATTAAGATGAAATATTCAAGTGTGATGTCAGCAACATAGGGTTAGCAGTTTTGGTTTCAATTTAGAAAAGGGTTTGAGAGTTGTTTGATCAATTTCACTTCAACGCTGGAGGTCTAAGATCAGTGCCTCAGGGTTAATGGAGTCAATTTAATAGAGGATGCAAGGGTTGAAGGAGGACGGCTAAGGACAAGAGGGAAGAGTTCTGAAGTGTTGTTATGGCAGGGCCTCAGAATCAAATCCCTAGGGGAGAGAGGCTCACTCTGGTGTTGCTAAAGCAAAGCCTCGTGCTCTCTCCTCCTTCCTTAGGTTGACTTGGAAAAAATGGCTAGCATAAAGGATAAATCAAGACAAGAGAGTGTAATGAGGGAGAGTGTTGCTGCAACAAGGCTCTATCACCAAACCCTAGAAGAAAAATGGCCCTAGGTGTAGATAGCCTAGGCCTGGGACGTCTCCTCCTTCTTGAATTCTGGAAAGTACGACTAGCAATAGGGGAAGAAAAGAAAAGGAGTGTAGCAAAGGCTAGGCTCTTTTCCTTCTTCAATGGCCAAAAAGTTTCTCTTTTAGGGGACTTGAGACAAGGACCTACTTGTGTGCTTGTCACCTAGGGTTTTGATTCAACAAATTATAAATACATGTAAGAAAATAAGACTACAACCATTCAATCAAGAAGTTTTGCAGCAAAATACTTA
>ML789464.1:468401-479618 GCA_009831015.1 Picea engelmannii
ATGCAGAGTTGGTGGTCCAGCAGATCAGAAACGCTTATCAGGCTAAGCATCCTCGACTCAGAAGCTACAGAAATGAGGTGTGGGACCTAGTTGACAGTTTCTTCTCAGCATTCAACATTTCTTTCATCCCAAGAGAAGAAAACGCAGTGGCAGATTCTTTGGATTCATCTGCAAGCCTTTTCAAAGTACCTGTGCTGCCCAAACTGAGGTATGATGTAGAAGTAAAATATAGGCCCTCCATACCTGACAATGTTAAGCATTGGAAGGTGTTTGAGGACGATCTCGAGATCAAGAGATTCTTGGAGACTATCGAAGAATTTTTAGAGATGCATATCGACCAAGATTTTGTCTCTGAGGAAGAGTTTGATGGGGGTGAGTTGCTGAGTAAAATAGAAAATCACGACATTATTCAATTGCGTGGCAATCACATCCCGAGGGGACTAGTCCCATTGGAGAGATTGTTCGATGGGAATGATGTGGCAATAAAGGGAAGAGTTTCGGGTGATGATGCTGACACAGCCGAGTGCAACATTGGCACGCCAGAAGAGCCTAAGTTTGTCAAGCTGTCAACGAGTTTGACCAAGGAGCAGAGGATTGAGTATACCGAGTTGCTGAGAGAGTTTGCTGATGTGTTTGCATGGACCTACAAAGACCTTAAGACTTATGACACATCTGTCATTGAGCACAAGATCCCACTGAAAGAAGAAGCTAAACCATTCAGGAAAAAGCTGAGGAAGATAAATCCCATGTTGCTACCTGTCATGGAGAAAGAAGTGAAGAAATTGTTAGATGCCCGAATCATTGTCCCATTGAGGTATTCTGAGTGGGTGGCCAATCTGGTTCTAGTAAGAAAGAAAAGTGGGGAAATCAGACACTGTGTTGATTTCAGGAATTTGAATAGGAGTTCAAAGAAAGACAATTATCCCCTGCCCAACATGGAACACATATTGCAGAAGGTCACTGGTTCATCTAGGATATCCATGATTGATGGTTTCTCTGGTTACAATCAGATATCATTCATGCCTGGGGACAGAGAAAAGACAACTTTCACCACTCCTTGGGGTACATTCATGTATGCAAAAATGCCTTTCGGATTGATGAATGTTGGAGCAACGTTTCAGCGAACTATGGATATAGCGTTCATAGGGGAGAAGGATCAGTTTGTGGTAATTTATTTGGATGATATCACAGTCTTCTCCAGGACAGACAAGGAGAATTGCTGCCACTTGAGAAAGGTCTTCATGAAGTGTCGGAGGTATGGCTTATCCTTAAACCCCAAGAAATCCTTGTTTGCTATGAAGAAGGGGAAGTTGCTAGGCCATATAGTATCAGCAGAGGGAGTAAGGATTGACCCTATCAGGGTGGAAGCAATTCAGACCCTGTCCCTTCCCAGATCTAAAAAAGAGGTTCAGGCATTTTTGGGGAAGATAAATTTTCTGAAGAGATTCATCTCAAATTTTGCAGAGCTGGTGAAACACATCACAACCATGCTCAGGAAGGGAAATGAAGTAAAGTGGACTGCTGAACCCAGGGAATCTTTTACTCAAACAAAGAAGGCATTGACTGAGGCGCCTGTGTTGATCAGTCCTGATTATTCTAAAGATTTCCTAATTTTTTTTTTTGCTTCCTGTGATACAGTAGTAGCAGTCTTGTTGCAGAAAAACGAGCAAGGATGAGAGCAACTTATTGCCTTCTACAACAAGGCATTAAGAGATGCAAAACTCCGGTACAAGGCCATGGAAAAGTAGGCCTATGCCCTGGTGAAAGCTCTCAAAGCTTTCAGAGTCTATGTCTTGCACTCAAAGATCATTGCATATGTTCCTTCAGCCTCTGTGAAGGACATTCTTATACAGCCCGACATGGATGGGAGACGAGGAAAGTGTATCGCCAAATTCCTAGAGTTTGATTTGGAGATCAAGCCCACCAAGTTGATAAAGGGGCAGGGATAAGCTAAGTTACTGGCCGAATCCAATTGCAAAGCCTTGGGGATTAACTACATCAATGAGCAAGCCGAATCATCCAATAAGGATTCTCAAAGTGCCTTATCATTAGCATCATGCCCCTGGTACAAAGATATCTTGTATTTTCTGGAAGAATTGAGACCTCCCGATGGCATGGAAAAAGGCAAGGCGAGAGCTTTAAAGCTCAAGGTGGTCAGATATTGCCTCATTGATCAGGCCTTGTACTGGAAAGATCCTCTAGGGGTATTCTTAAGGTGCCTGGACCCACAAGAGGCTCAGCAAGTTACATTTGATTTCCACAGTGGCCTTTGTGGGAGGCATCATTTCTAGAAGACTATAGCCCATAAGATCCTCCAAGCTGGGTATTACTGGCCTACTTTATTCTCCGATGTCTGCAGAGAAATCAGATCTTGCATCAAATGCCAGAAGTTCTCAGGTAAGCAGCAGCTCAAACCTCTGCCATTAAAGCCTGTTGTAGTTTTAGCACCTTTTCAGCAGTGGGGGTTGGACTTCATCAGAGAAATTCATCCTCCCTCAAGTGGCCAGCACAGATGGATCCTCACCGCGACAGATTATTTCACCAAATGGATAGAGGGTGTCCCCACCAGGAGCACTTCCCACAAAGTGATTATTAGTTTCCTGGAAGATATCATAGCCCGATTTGGTTGCCCCGGCAGAATTGTCACTCACAACGCCTCCCCCTTCAGGTCTGACCCTCTGGTCAAGTTCTATGAACAGTTTGAGATTTCACTGATTCACTCTACTCTTTATTATCCTCAAGGAAATGGACTGGTAGAGTCTTCCAATAAAATCCTGATCAAGCTCATCAAGAAATTACTGGAAGACAATAAAAGGGCCTGGGATTCTAGGCTCAAATTTTCTCTGTGGGCCGACCGAGTGACAACCAAAAGATCCCTGGGCATCTCCCTTTACCAACTTGTTTACGGAATCGAGGCCATTTTCCATACTCAGCTCGCCTTATCTGTGGCAAAGTTCCTCCAGGACCTTGAAGGAGAGCCCGACAATATGGTCAGAAGGATTCATCAGGTGGTAGAAGTGCAGCAAATTAGAGAACAGGTCATGAACAGGGCCTACCATCATCAACAGAAGATTAAGCAGGCTTTCGACAGGAAGAGCAGAAAGAGAGAATTTGAGCAGGGTGATCCGGTGCTCAAATGGGATGCGCCCAAGCAGGACAGGGGCAAGCACAGTAAGTTCGATGCCCTCTGGTTTGGGCCTTTCAGGATCCTCGAAGTATTTTCGAACAACACTTACAGGTTACTGGATCTGGAAGGCGAAGAATTTTTTAGTGGCCCAGTGAATGGGCATTTACTGAAAAGATGTTTTATTTGAGCCTTAGACAGCTCCTCTATTTGTAAATATTGTCTTTTAGTTCTTTGTTTAGCTTCTTTTTGTATGTTTTCGGCCTAATAAGTGACTCCATAGCCCAATAGCAAGGCACTGAAGCTGCAGAAGGAGTTCTTAGAGCACCACAGGGACGACTCTATCCCCCATGGAGCCAAATGTTAGTGATATTTCTTGTCATGGGCTCGAGAAGCATTCAGGTCTGCAAGTCGACGAAACGATCAAGCGCAACATAGGAAAATCCTTGTTTTTCCTGTGTAGCAGGTCAAGCGAGCAGACAAAATGTCGTCGGAAGCATCCAGGGTCTATTTTTGCGAAGCAGATCGACGGTCGGTGGGTAATTGCAGTCAGTTGAGTCACGTCGAGTATAGCGCAGATGTTGTTAAAGGGGTGAACGGTGTCAGCCGTCGGATCGGAAGAAGAACAGATCTAGACTGTTGGTTCGGGATCGTGCATCGGAGTCTCGTAAGAAAATACCCAAGTAATTGGCCGCGAGGATCGCGAGTTTGCGAGGTTGCAAGATTTCGACCATTGAAGGACAGGTGGCCACAACAAAGCGGTGAAGTAGAATACAGGTGGTAGAAGCCCTCGGGATCTCGCTGCGAGAAGTCCCGAGGTATTGGCATTAGGATTCGCGAGTTGCGAAGTGTTGAGGTTCGTGTGAACACGTGGCAGAGCATAAGGTGGGACCACGTGGTCGACGGGTGGATACGCGTTCACTTGAGATAAAGTCAGCATTCCATTGAATTCTCGCATCTCGGGGACTCGCGAAATAGGAGGGTGAAAGCTCGACGGTTCAACCGGCGAGGTTGCGAAGTCGCGAGGGTCCGAGCCCACAGTATTGCCGAAAAGACCTCAGCCGTCCATCTGAAGCGGACACCTGGCGCGAGTAGAGCCATCTCGGCGCTTCGCCCATCGCGACTCCAACTCGCAAAAGGCAGCTCCGTTATTTTCTGAGGATCGAGGTGTCGAGAGAATCTCAGGCCGAGGCCCACGGCATCGCCAGGAGAAGTAAGAACCATCAGATCCAGAGGGCGCGTGGCGCCAGATTAAAGCTCTCTCGGCGTTTCGCTCAGCGCAATTTCAAGAATCAAGGAGTAACTCCTTCTGTTCACGAACGCTGAAAGCGCTTTGGGGATAAGTGCGCGGTCACAGCCCATGGTCACTTGTGAAGGAAAAAGTTGTTCAGGAAGAGCCGAAGACGCAGCGCATGATTCACAAAAGGAATTGCCGCGACCTCCAAGTGCCATTTGATCCGACCTCGGTCCTGTTTCCTGTCTGAAGTAAATGATGACAAGAGCGGGTGGTTGAAGCCTCGTTTCATTCATTAAGTGAGGGGATGGAGAGTCTGGCAAGCCATCTGCCCACTTGTGTATCGAATTTCTCAAAGGCGCCCTGCTCAAGTCTTCAACTCAACAGAGAAGTCTGCGAACGCTAGCTCAGCACTTAATGGCTCAGCTACCCTTCTCGCATGAGCCATGCGTAGTTAAGATGGCGCTTAAAGGAAGATATCAGTACGAGTTTGACTGAAGGGACATCAAGCTGTGAGTCACTGGATGCGCCTCTGCGAGGCAATTTTCTCTGAGTATATGAACTCAGTCTTTGTAATTTGTAAAGCATCGATGGTTGAGCTGAGCTCCCGGTTGTAAAGTTTTAATGAAGCATTGTTTCTCTGGTTATGTATGAACTTTTGAGACTTCTTGCCTTATGAATGCCAGTTTCTTTCATGTCTTTGTTTACACTGTGTTAGAGCAGNGTTGTAATGGATCACTGTAATGGTTACGGAGCCTCTAGCCAGTTCTTATGATTTCTTTAACGCTAAATGACTTGGAATTGGAGGATCCAGTCGAGTCTTCTATTCAGTTTCTTGAAGCCCTGAACCAGGAGGATCCTGCTTTCAGAGTTTTTCCCCCACAAACCGCTGCAAGCCTATTTCCCAGATCTATTTGTTCATTTTCTCCTAAGTCTTCCACCTTCTCATCTTTTAATCAACCTACTGGCTAAAGTTAGGATTCCAGACCTCCTTGGTTCTTTACATACCAGACCCAGTCCCTGAGTTAGAATGATATCTCTGCGAGTCTTTATCTCCATTTGATCACCCTTTATAAACAAATCGTGACATTAAACTGATGGGTTTCAGGCTCTGCTCCTGCAAGCAATCCAAGAGTGACTTCCGACGCTAACAAGAAGGTCTGCAGATTTATGCCAGAGATGATGAGGTTCTCGTGCGCTATACGGTGAGCACATGTCCCCGAGTTGGAGCCAGATGTTATCCCTGATCTGTAGGGATAAATAGGAGATCATGTCTCGAGGCCCACAGGTCCTAGACATGGAGTACCGAGAGCAGGATTGACCTGAGCATGGCCCTAGAGGGCCCATCCTTCTTCTTCTTCGTCGGACTTGTCCTGTCAGCAGCAGCAGCTTCCATCGCCATCGGCTTGGACTTGCATCAGAGAAGACTCTTGCTCCATGAGGTAATTGGTCCAAGGTATCATGGTATGTGTCATGTTTGATCGTTATAACCTTCTTATATATGCATCAGGTTCCTTACAAGTCTGATAACTGCTTGGATCTTACACTAATCCACTTGACCATTGTTGGGGGGATTAACAGGGTGACCTAGCAAGCTTGTATTCATGGGTTTTGGTTAGCCACCAAGGGGGATTTGCAGAGCCATCGTCCGCTCCCACCGTTCTACCATTTTACATCTTATCTCCCATACATCCATCCCATTCCCCTAGTCCGGCCATTAGGATGACCTTTTGAGGGCTACACTTTGTCCTGTGGGAAGAAGGGGCTAAAGGCCTAGGGGGTAAAAGCAGCTGGTAAAAGATAAAAGCCATAGGAAAATGAAAGCTAGAGATGCTTCGCCCAGGGATCCCCGAGAAGGAAATAAAAGGCCTCTCGATAAGAAATAGAAGGGACCCTAAGAAAAATAATAAAAACAAGACCTAACCAAGAGTGTTAGAGTCAGAAGTCACTCCTGGATTGCTTGCAGGAGCAGAGCCCGACACCCATCAGTTTAATGTCACGATTTGTTTATAACGGATGATCAAATGGAGATAATGGCTCGAGGAGGTATCACTCTAACTCAGGGACTGGATCTGATATATAAAGAACAAAGGAGATCTGGAATCCTAACTTCAGCCAACGGGTTGATTAAAAGGTGAACAGGTGGAAGACTTAGTGAGAAAGGTGAACAAACGACTTTGGGCAATAGGCTTTCGGTCGTTTGCAGGAGAAAGACTCTGAATGCAAGATCCGCTTGGTTCAGGGTCTCAAGGAACTGAGAGGGGACTTGACTGGATCCTCCAATTCCAAGTCACTCAGCGCTGGGGAAATCACAAGAATTGATTAGAGACAGCGCAACTATTACAGTGATCCATTACAACATCATCCTATAATAGCTACAGCTCGACTGGATCCTCCAATTCCGAGTTGCTCTAACACAGTGTAAACAAAGACATGAAAGAAACTGACATTCATAAGGCAAGAAATCTCAAAAGTTCACACATAACCAGAATAACAATGCCTCATAAAAACTTTACAACCGGGAGCTCTGCTCAACCATCGATACTTTACAAAATACAACAAATGAGCCTATATACTCAGGAAAATCCGCCTAACAGAGGCGTGCCCAGTGACTCGTAGCTTGATGTCCCCTCAGTCAAACTCGTACTGATATCTTCCTTTAAGCGCCACTTAACTACGCATGGCCCCTGCAAAGAGGGTAGCTGAGCCATTAAGTGCTGGGCTAGCGTGCACAGACTTCTCTGTCGAGCTGAGGACTTTGGCATGACGTCTTTGAGAAAATTGACGCACAGGACTTCCTTGAGTAGATGGTTCGCCAGACCCTCCATCCCCTGCAGTTAATGAGTGAGGCGAGGTTTCAACCACCCTCTCTCTTCTTCATTCACTCCGAGTAGGCACTAGGATTGAGAACAAGTTGAACTAGCACCTGGAGAACACAGTGATCCCTTCTGTAGTCAAACCCGGCGCTTCGGCCCCTTGTGCAGTTCTTTCTATCACCCCAAAGTGACCACGGGTTGTGACCCTGTGCCTATATTCAAAGGCGCTTACGACATTTCGCATATGGAAAGAGTTAATCCTTACGCTTCAAAGTTGCGAGGGGAGAGGAGGCGAGTAGCCTAATCGCGCACCTCATGTCCCTTTTTGATGGACGACTGAGATCTTCTTGACACCTCGCGACTCGCAACTGGGAAGAGTTAATCTTTACATTTCAAAGTTGCGAGGGGCGAGGAGGCGATGGAGCCCAATCGCGCACCACGTGTCCTTCTAGATCCGACGGTTCCTACTTCTCCCGATACCTTTGTGGGCCCGGGTCCGAATGCTCTCGCTACTTCGCGTCTCGCGAATCCTAACACCAATACTTCGAGACTTCTCGCGGCGAGGTTCCGAGGTTTCGTGCCACCTGTATTCCACTCGCCGATTCTGCTATGGCCCCCACTGCCTCCAGCTGTCAGGATATCGCTTCTCGCAATCTCGTGATCCCTGTGCCCAAATTCTCGAGCCTTTTCTTGCGAGGCCCCGATACGCGATCCCACGTGTGGATCCAACGGTTCTCCTCGATCCAGATCCAATGGTTATTCACCTCCTCGCTTCTTGCGTCCTCGTGACTTGAGACACCCAACACTTGGGTTTTCAACCTGTGAACTCCTGAGTTCGCGAGATCACCGATCTTGGATGATGCCGACGACACTTTGCCCGCTCGCTTGACTTGGGCCCGAATGGATTTCTTTTGTGTGCTACGCCTGGGCACTCATCGCACAATCCAGGAAACCTGTGTACCTTTGGGACTCGATACCACAATTGCTATTAGCATAGGCTCCATGGGGGATAGAGTCGTCCCTGCGATGCTCTAAGAACTTATTTGCAGTTTCAGTGCCTTGCTGTTGGGCTATGGAGTCACTTACTAAGACGAAACAATAAAAGTAAAAACAAAGAACAGAAAAGACAATATTTACAAAACATGGGAGCCACTGAAGGCTCATACAAAATATTTTTTAACAAAATGCCCATTTACTGGGTGGTTAAAAACTTCTTCACCCTCCAAATCTTGCAACCTGTACGTGTTATTCGAGAAAGTCTCATAGATTCTGAAAGGCCCAACCCACAGGGCTTCAAATTTACCATGTTTTCCTTTGTCTTGTTTAGGATCATCCCATTTCAGCACCAGGTCTCCTATCTGGAAAAACTCCTTTTTGGCCTTCTTATCAAAAACCTGCTTGATCTTCTGCTGATGGTCTTGAATTCTGTCCACTGTCTACTCCCTAGCTTGCTGGACTTCCACTCGTTGATGAATCCTTCTGATCATGTCATCAGGTTCCTCCTGATGGTCCTGGAGGAATTTCGCTACAGGGATGGCTAACTAAGAGGGGAAAACAACCTCTTTTCCATAGACTAATTGGAAAGGAGAGACGCCGATAGATCTCTTCGTGGTTACTCGATCAGCCCATAAAGCAAATTTTAATTTGGAATGCCAGGCCTTCTTGTTGTCTTCCAATAGCCTTTTGATGATCTTTATCAGGCTTTTGTTGGAGGATTCTGCTAAACTGTTGCCCTGTGGATAATATGGGGTAGAGTGAATCAATTTGATCCTGAACTATTCGCAGAACTTGGCTAATGGCTCAGACCCGAAAGTGGCTGCATTATCAGTGACAATCTTATTTGGGCAGTCGAACCTTGTGATGAGGTCCTCCAGGAATCCAATGATTACCTTGTGGGAAGCGCTCCTGGTAGGGATAGCTTCAATCCACTTGGTAACGAAATTTGTAGCAGTCAAGATCCACCTGTGTTGCCCACTGGAAGCAAGGTGAATTTCCCCAATGAAGTCTAGGCCCCACTGCTGGAAAGGTCCTGAAACCGCCACCAGTTTTAATGATAAAGACTTGAGCTGCTGCTTTCCTGCAAACTTTTGACATTTGATGCAGGCCTTGACCCTTTTGCAGACGTCAGTGAACATGGTAGGCCAGTAATATCCAGCCCTAAGGATTTTGTGGGCTGTGGCTTTCCAGAAATGGTGCCCCCCACATAGGCCGCTATGAAATTCAGCCACGATCGTTTCGGCCTCTTGTGGACTCATGCATCCCAGGGGGTCTTTCCAATATAACACTAGATCAATCAAGCAATATCTGATTGCCTTGAGCTTCAGGGCTCTCGCTTTGCCTCTTTGCAGGCCGTCTGGGGGCCGTAACTCTTGTAGAAAGTATATGACATCCTTATACCAAGGACATCCAGCTAATGAGGATTCTTTTCGAGGGTCCATTTCAAACAACCGACCTTGTGGAATTCCTGAGCATTCACTTATGAAACTTATTCCCAAAGCTTGGCAGTTTGCTTCAGCCAACAGCTTGGCTAAACCTTGACCTTTGATCAATTTGGTGGGTCTTATTTCCAGGTCGAATTCCAGAATTTTGGCTATCCATTTACTCCTCCTCCTGTCCATGTCAGGCTAAACAAGAATGTCTTTGACAGCAACCGATGGGACATAGGTGATGATTTTTTACTGCAGGACATAGGTTCTAAAATCTTTGAGAGATTTTACCAGAGCATAGGCCTGCTTCTCCATAGTGTCATATCTGACTTCGACATCCCTCAATGCTTGGCTGAAAAAATCAATAGGTTGCTCCAGCTCAATTTCGTTTGTCTGTAATAGAATAGCAGCCACTGTGTCAGGTGAGGCAAAGGAGAAAATAAGGAAATCCTTTGAGTAGTTGGGACTGATAAGCACAGGAGCTTCAGTCAGGGCCTTCTTGATTTGTTCAAAGGAATGTCGCGATCGAGGGATCCACCTTACTTCATTCTCTTTCTTCAACATGGCTGTTATAAGCTTTACCTCCTCAGCAAAGTTAGGCACAAACCTCCTCAGAAAATTAATTTTACCAAGGAAAGATTGGACCTCCTTCTTGGACCTCCGGATTGATAAGGCTTGTATCGCCTCAACTCTACTGGGGTCAATTATGAATCCTTCTGCTGATACTATGTGGCCTAATAACTTTCCCTCCTGCATGGAGAACAAAGATTTCTTGGGGTTTAACGAAATGCCAAACTTTCTGCATTTCAAGAAAACCTTCCTGAGATGGCGACAATGTTCCTTATCAGATTTTGAAAACACTGTGATGTCATCCAGATAAACGACCACAAATTTATCCTTTTCCCCGATGAAAGCTATATCCATGGCACACTGGAATGTTGCCCCTGCATTTATTAATCCAAACGACATCTTGACATACATGAATGTGCCCCATGGAGTGGTGAACGTTATCTTTTCCCTGTCCTTAGGCAGAATGGAGACTTGATTGTAGCCAGAGAATCCATCTATCATGGACATCCTGGAAGCTCCTGTTACCCTCTGCAGTATATGTTCCATCTTTGGCAAAGGGTAGTTATCCTTTCGTGAGCTCCTGTTCAAGTTTCTGAAGTCTACACAGAGTCGAATTTCTCCCTTCTTTTTCCTTACTGGTACCAAGTTGGCCACCCACTCTGAATATCTCAATGGCACAATGATATAAGCTTGAAGAAACTTCTCCACTTCCCTTTCCATGATAGGCAGCAGCATAGGATTGATCTGTCTCAACTTCTGCCTAAATGGTCTTGCTTCCTCCTTTAGTGGGATCTTATGCTTGATGATAGAGGTGTCATAGGTTTTGAGGTCTTCATAGGTCCAGGCGAAAACATCAGAAAATTCCCTTAAAATTCCAATGTATTCAGACCTCTGCTCCTTTGTTAGACTTCTTGACAATTTGACAAACTTGGGCTCATTCTCGGTCCCAATGTTGCACTGAATAGTACCAATGTCATCCTCTGAGATTTCTCCCTTTAATGATACATCATTTCTATCAAAGAGCCTTTCCAAAGGAACCAGTCCCCT
>ML789464.1:479668-491922 GCA_009831015.1 Picea engelmannii
ATTTGACAAACTTGGGCTCATTCTCGGTCCCAATGTTGCACTGAATAGTACCAATGTCATCCTCTGAGATTTCTCCCTTTAATGATACATCATTTCTATCAAAGAGCCTTTCCAAAGGAACCAGTCCCCTTGGGATATGATTGTTGGGCAGTTGTACAATGTCACGCTCTACAATCTTATTCAGAAAATTACCCCCATCAAGCTTTTCTTCAGAGACAGAGTCTTGGTCGATATGCACCTCTGAAAATTCTTCGGCAGTCTCCAAGAACTTCTTGATTTCGAGGTCATCCTCGAATACCTTCCAATGTTTGATGTTGTCAGGTATGGAGGGCCTGTATTTCACTTCCACATCATACCTCAGTTTCGGCGGCAAGGGTACCTTGAAAATGCTTGCTGATGTAGCCAAGGAATCTGCCACTGTGTTTTCTTCTCTTGGGATGAAAGAAATATTGAATGCTGAGAAGAAACTGTCAACTAGGTCCCACACCTCATTTCTGTAGCTTCTGAGTCGAGGATGCTTAGCCTGATAAGCGTTTCTGATCTGTTGGACCACCAACTCTGCATCTTCGAACACTGCTACCTCCTGTATTCCCATTTCCCTCGCAGCTCTTAACCCTAGAACAAGCGCTTCATACTCTGCCACATTGTTGGTAGCCTCAAACTCTAATTTGTATGACAGAGATATGGTTTCCTGAGCAGGTGACACAAAGACCACCCCAGCTCCAGCGCCTTCTCGGGAACAAGCTCCATCAAAGAACATTTTCCAAACGGGGGTGATGGAGGGAGGAAGCTTAGGGGAAATGGTGGGCTACTTTCTGAGTCTAAGAGGAGGTTTGGGAGCATGGGTGAGTTGAAGCACACTGGAACCTAAATCAGTGTCTAAGGCGAAAATGGGATGGTTGGTAGGGTTGGCCTCGTCACTGATTATATAGGCCAATTGGGCTTCCCTGTATAGTCTTCTATGCTCTCCTCCAAACACTGGGATAGTAGCATATGTGAGGTCCATCTGCAAAGTTCCCCCCAGTCTTTTTATCCAAGATCTTGATAACAACATACCAAACTTGGGGGGGACATCAACTACTACGATATCCATGACTACACTTTTCATAGGCAGTTGAAACAAGGTTACAACCAGGTCTTTAATAACTCCAAGACACTAAACTCTCCTGGAGTCAAAAGAATAGAGGTCATGATAGGTTCGAGTGACTTCTAGTCCTAATTCTTCCATGACAATTTTGGGCATGAGGTTGTGAGATGCCCCTGAATCCATCAAGCAGTTGTGCAGCACCTTATCATGTATGTTCAGGGATGTGTAGAAGGGAGGGGATGAATCATCTCTATCTTCTATCATGGGACCTAGGACAACTGCTGGCTTTTCATCTTGTAGATTTATGGAGTCTGTGGGAAGGCATGAGGCTTCAGACTGTAAAATCTCAGAGAAGCGTTTTTTAAATTATCCATGTTTAATTAGCTCAGTGAGGGGCACAGGGATTCTGATCTTTTGAATCTCATGCTCAAAATTAAAAGAAGATGCAAGCTTTGGAATCTCTTTTATTTCAGGGACATGATTGTGGACAATGGGAGAGAGGGGTTGAGCCTTCTTACCTCTGTGGCCATCTGCCACTCCATTAGCAGGTCTCTCTGTTCTAATGGACTGCTCAGGAATATCAGGTGCTGCTATCTTTTTGTCGGACCTTAGGTTGTACCTGCCTCAGCCTCCGCTAGCCTTGTCTCCCTTGCTCAGCTCATTTAGCTGACTGTCCATGAGAGATTCCTCGTATGCAGATTGAGTGAGATGAGGAAAAGGAGGAGTATCTCCGAAGCAATGGATTTCAGGATCGAGCTCATCTGTCTCCTCTTCTACCCCCTCGGTCACCAAATTGTTTTGGAAAGGGGCCTAAATTTTTTGGTCTTCTCTGTCTCTTCCCCTCTCTCTTTGCAAATTCATGGGAGTAAAATTGTTTGGCCTCCTAAAACCTCCTCCCTTTTCGGTGTTTTGGGGGCCTTTGTATGCTTGCCTCCCTTCCACCCTCATTTTCTCCATCTCTGCAAACAGAGACTTCACCATCTTGGTCAGTTCGTCTACTTGAGGGTGGGGCACCGATGGGTCGGAAGTTGAGGCTTCCGATCTTCCCTTTCTCCTGTCTGCATCGGCCTTGCTCCTCAGTCTGTCAGCTGCTAATACATTAGATTCCACTTCTATGGCCGCATCTTGCATTTGGGCCAAGGAGGTGGCTCTTCTTTCTCTCAATAACAGGCAAAAATTGGGGCCAAACGCACTAGCATAAGAAATTTTGGCAGAGGCTTCTGAAAGCTTTATCTCGGCAGGGATTTTATTATACATCTTATTGAATCTTTTGGAGAAGTCAGAGACATACTCTCCATCCATCTTCTTCAAAGATCCGAACTCTGTCATGTAATACATGAAATCCTTCCTATCTCCCCACTGCCTCAGGAAAGCACTATCCAGAGCTTCAATCCCAGCAATAGATCCTGGAGCCAATCCTCTAAACCACTTCCTCACCTCGCCATCCAGGCTCTGGATGAAGACTCTCATCCAGACATCTTCATTTTCAATGTTGAGGTTGTCTGCATAACTGTAGAAAGTTGCCAGGTTCTCTTTGGCAGTTATGTCTCCTTCCCCAATGAACTTGGGCATGTATTTCAAGTAATCCCCAGCAGGAAGAGGATTCACATGATGAGGTAGGATTAAGGGAGCATATCTGGCAGCGACTATGGCGTCCATTCTATTCGGAGGGGGATTAGCACCAGCCATAGGAATATTAGGTGGAGGAGAGCTTGAAGGAGAAGGAGTTCGCGAAGGGGCTACTGGGAATGAGGCCCGAAGTGGAGTGGGAAACAAAAGGGGATTGGAGGAAAAGGCTAACGAGCTCAAGTCAACGAGTGCTCCTCTTTGTGAAGGAGTGGGGAAATCTTCTATGATCCTGGGTCTTCGTTGATAAACAATTTCAAAGGAGAGGGGAGTGACAAGGATTTCTCCCTCTAGTCCCAGACCAGGAGGGGAAAACTCAGCAGGAACACTCCCAAAATTCAGGGAACGGGAAACCTCTGGAGGAGGTCTATCAAGAAACTGAGGAGGAGAGAAAGGAGTTCTTAAAGAAGGAAATGGCAGATTACTTGCTTCGACGGTGGAAGCTTCTTCTTCAGGGGCCTTTCCTTTTCCGAGAACCACCTCCGGATCAGTTACAGGTGTAGCTAGAGGCAGTTGTGGATGTGACCGCGTATGTCTGCCTCTGGAAGCCACAATTAAAACAGCGGGTTCGCTCCAATGGAGTCGTCACAATGGATTCGCCAGGTGCACAGTAGAAATATTCAAAGGATCTGATACCTGATGCACCTTCAGAATCAGAGGCTCAATGTCGTTTAATCCCAGGGAAAAATTTCAACTTCGTC
The DNA here is from genome assembly GCA_009831015.1 of Picea engelmannii. Lineage (NCBI taxonomy): Eukaryota > Viridiplantae > Streptophyta > Pinopsida > Pinales > Pinaceae > Picea > Picea engelmannii. The sequence goes on from ML789464.1 coordinate 483,083, forward strand.
CTGGGAAACGGCGCCAGAAATGTTAGCGTCAGAAGTCACTCCTGGATTGCTTGCAGGAGAAGAGCCCGACACCCATCAATTTAATGTCACGATTTGTTTATAAGGGATGATCAAATGGAGATAATGGCTCGAGGAGGTATCACTCTAACTCAAGGACTGGATCTGGTACGTAAAGAACAAAGGAGGTCTGGAATCCTAACTTCAGCCAACGGGTTGATTAAAAGGTGAACAGGTGGAAGACTTTGTGAGAAAGGTGAACAAACGACTTTGGGCAACAGGCTTTCGGTTGTTTGCAGAAGAAAGACTATGAATGCAAGATCCGCTTGGTTCAGGGTCTCAAGGAACTGAGAGGGGACTTGACTGGATCCTCCAATTCCAAGTCACTCAGCGCTGGGGAAATCACAAGAACTGATTAGAGACAACGCAACTATTACAGTGATCCATTACAACATCATCCTATAATAGCTACAACTCGACTGGATCCTCCAATTCCTAGTTGCTCTAACATAGTGTAAACAAAGACATGAAAGAAACTGGCATTTATAAGGCAAGAAATCTCAAAAGTTCACACATAACCAGAATAACAGTGCTTCATTAAAACTTTACAACTGGGGGCTCTTCTCAACCATCGATCCTTTACCAAATACAACAACTGAGCCTATATACTCAGGAAAAATCGCCTAACAGAGGCGTGCCCAGTGACTCGCAGCTTGATGTCCCCTCAGTCAAACTCGTACTGATATCTTCCTTTAAGCGCCAATTAACTACGCATGGCCCCTGCAAAGAGGGTAGCTGAGCCATTAAGTGTTGGGCTAACGTACGCAGACTTCTCTGTCGAGCTGAGGAATTCGGCATGACTTCTTTGAGAAAATCGACGCACAGGACTTCCTCGAGCAGATGGTTTGCCAGACCCTCCATCCCCTGCAGTTAATGAGTGAGGCGAGGTTTCAACCACCCTCTCTCTTCTTCATTCACTCCGAGCAGGCACTGGGATTGAGAACAAGTTGAACTGACACCTGGAGAACACAGTGATCCCTTCTGCAGTCAAACCTGGTGCTTCAGCCCCTTGCGCAGTTCTTTCTATCACCCCAAAGTGACCACGGGCTGTGACCCTGTGCCTATCTTCAAAGGCACTTACGACATTTTGCGTATGGAAAGAGTTAATCCTTATGCTTCAAAGTTGCGAGGGGCGAGGAGGCGAGTAGCCTAATCGCGCACCTCGTGTCCCTTTTTCATGGACGGCTGAGATCTTCTCAGCACCTCGCGACTCGCAACTGGGAAGAGTTAATCTTTACGTTTCAAAGTTGCGAGGGATGAGGAGGCGATGGAGCCCAATCGCGCACCACGTGTCCTTCTAGATCCGACAGTTCCTACTTCTCCCGATACCTTTGTGGGCCCGTGTCCGAATGCTCTCGCTACTTCATGTCTCGCAAATCCTAACATCAATACTTCGAGACTTCTCGCGGCGAGGTTCCGAGGTTTCGTGCCACCTGTATTCCACTCACCGATTCTGCTATGGCCCCCACTGCCTCCATCTGTCAGAATATCGCTTCTCGCAATTTTGCGATCTCCGTGCCCAAATTCTCGAGCCTTTTCTTGCGAGGCCCCGATATGCGATCCCATGTGTGGATCCAACGGTTCTCCTCGATCCAGATCCAACGGTTATTCACCTCCTCGCTTCTTGTGTCCTCGTGACTTGAGACACCCAACACTTGGGTTTTCAACCTGCGAACTCCCGAGTTCGTGAGATCACCGATCTTGGATGATGCCGACGACACTTTGCCTGCTTGCTTGACTTGGGCCCGAATGGATTTCTTTTGTGTGCTGCGCTTGGGCACTCATCGCACAATCAAGCAAACCTGTGTACCTTTGGGACCCGATACCACAATTGTTGTTAACAAAGAGTATGGGAGGTCTCATCATGAGCCGGCCCATTATGTTCATAGGTATCTAGCAGTATGACATTGCCATTATCTGGTCACCACACCAGGGCAATGACCTTTGGTGGCATGGCCAAGGGAAAGGGGGTCTCATCACAAGCCAGCCTTATCATTTCTGCGAAAATACCAGTGGGTAACACTGTCAGCTCTGGTCACCACGCCAAGGCAGTGTCCTTTGGTCAGACCTTGAAGTAAAAAAGAAAGAAAAGCAATAAATAAAGAATAAAGGAAATAAAGGGGCTTGGAAAAAGTGCACCCATGACGGGTACAACTCACCTCCTACAAAGGCACCCACGGACAACACCTACCCCTGGTCTTACTATGACTGGACATCCCTTGACCATATCACTTCATGAACATGGCTTGAATGATTCCCTGTGGAAACTTTCCTTTTCTTGTGGATACTGGCCCAATAGGTTATTCTGTTTGTTTCTTCAACTTTGTATAGTAGATATGTGTAATGTCTTTGAGCTCTTAGAGGATATGCTAGGGGTTTTATGCATGTATTTGATAAGTTTAATGATGAGATATGATTGACATTGCTATGATCCCGAGGACTGATGAGCCCATGGAGGGCGTAGTTTTTGATGTGCAGGACCATACCTGACGGACAGGTACCAGTGGACCGGTACACATGGGGATATGATTAGCTCGGACCTCCATGGGGCTGAAGAGCCCATTAGATGGTTGCTGGGATGGAAGAGACAAGACAACGTTGTGATGAACCATTGCATGAAAAGAAAGAAGGACCTTCCACTAGGACACTTTGGCAGAGCCCAGCCTAGGGGGAATCCCCCACTGCAGATGGAGCGTTTGCCTTTGATGGACAGGACGTCACCTGAGAGAGCTGGATGTTGATTGGAGCATGTGGCAGTGTGCTGAGGTCATTTCGCGTGTGTGGCAGCTTGGAGGAGCCCTGGAAGGGCCAACGTTTGGTCTCTGGATGTTGTATTTGCCCAAAAAAGGGCCAACGTCTCCCTCAAAGGGGCTAGACGTCCCTCTTTTTGCTCATATTATGAAATTTTCTGGCAATTAATGTAAAAATAGTGTAAATTTTAAAGTCAGCCTTGTCGGTTGTTTTAATGACCTAAAATTTAATTAAAAGGTCATGGATTGGTATAAATAGAGGACGTTTTCTCCTCATTTTAACATAACATAACTCACTCTCTTGTGAGAGATCTACTTTTGCCTTTTGTCTTGGAATTTTGGCTCTTGGAAGTGAGGCGCGACTCTTGTTTGGAGGATTTTCTTGGCATATTATGGTATTTCTCTCATTGGAAGGTTTACAACTATGGTTTGATGAGCATTCTTCATGATTTGTAAGTGTATTTTTCATGCAAAACTTCTTGAATGAATGGTTGTAGGTTAAATCTCTTGCATTTGTTATTGTATTTCTATTATATTGCTTAATCTTGAAACCCTAGGTAGCAAGCACACAAGTAGGTCCTTGCTATATGTCCCCATGCTAGAGAAACTTGTTTTAGCCATTGATTAAGGAAGATGTAGCTTAGTCGTTGCTACACTAATCATCCTTTTTCTGAGTTAGCATTTGAATATAAGTTGAAGAAAGGAGACGTCCTAGGCCTAGTTGATTCTACACCTAGGGTTTTAACCTTCTAGGGTTTGAAGAGCCTTTCTCCCGCAACACTTTTCTCCCTTAGACTTGTGTTTTAAAGCTATCCATTTTGCCAAGAATATTTAAAGAAAGAGGAAGGAGCATGAGGCCTTGCTTAAGCAACACCGGAATGAGCCTCCTTCCCTTAGGGTTTTGATTCTACAGCCCTGCCATTGCAACACCATAGAACCTAACTCTCTAGTCTTTAGATTTTGATCCTCCCGAGATATTGCCCTTACTTTTGACTCCATATTACCCTAAGGCACTGGTTTTTCTCTCCAACGTTGAGCTTATTCATCTTTTAAAAAAAAAAATTCAAACTTTGAAACCCTAACTAACCCTAATGCCTACTAACCTAGCAAAAAATGATGACGTCATGCCTTTATTAAGCTTTTGGTTGATAGAAAATACTGTGGTTTGATCGTCCAATGATAGACATTGATACATTGATAATTCTCATTGACTAATTTTGAAAACGTTGGTTTTCTTTGTCTATTGCACTAACCCTAAAAGAAGCCTGACGTCATCCTTAGGATATTGATGCAACACTCTGTTATATATGAGCATTTGATGATATCCAATGCATTGAGTTAATTCAAGGATTGATCATTTTCATTGGATGCTATATCATTCTGGTATTTATTGACAAGTGACTTTACATTGCCATTTTCATTATTGCAAACATTGACTTCATCAATATTTACTATTATATATGTTCATATACACTGAAATATAGATAGTCATCGATCTATGAAGTACTAACCACTACTTTATGTATTAGTTTCAATGTTGTCTTGTCTCACAAGCAGGTGCCTCTTCTATGGTCTTTCTTCATTTGACTATCTTCTGGGCGGTAATCTGTGAAGGGGAAACTAGCCTTAATCCTTCTAGCCTTTTCCTTTAAAAAACCCAGATTGCCAGGGACATCTCCCTTGGGCTTAGCCACCCTAAATAGAAAGAGCCCCCCATCGAGGTGACAGTGGATGGGGAATCTCCTATTACGCCAGTTTGACCCTTACACTTCAGCTACTTGACCTAAGCTACAAACTGAGCGATAACATTTTGGCGCCGTTTTCGGGGAACACTGAGTCAATCTTCCTCAACGACAAATCCTTTGGTAAGCCTTGCCTCAAAGACATTTCTCTTACAAGCTTACCTGGCGACTCCACTAGACCTTATTCCCCCTATCCTTTGGTAGTTTTAGGAAAACTATCTGGCAACTCCACTGATTTTTCTTAGGGTGCCACATTACCTCCTGTGATATTTTCAAGTTATGGGATCATGGCACACTGGGAAAAAATGTATCCAAGTATTGATTTCAGAAGTTTTCAAGGATACCCAAATTACTTTGATACAAAATGGCTAGACGACTCTCCAACGTTTTTGGGGATCCCAGCTCCTCACATAGTAAGTTTTTTGGAGCATTTGAGCGAGATAAGGTTTGGAGGAGAGGATGCTCTTATAAAGTTGTTCTTACTCACTCTGCCATCCTACTTACAAAAGCGTTTTAAGAGTTGTTGCAAGGACAGGGGTATATCATCTTTCATACACCTCATCAGTAAGTTTATCGACCTTACTAAGCCAGATTGCCAAACGTATGAAGATGTCCTTCAAAACCTCATGGTAACCTTACACCACAAAGGATTCACCACTGATATTTTAGAAGATCTTAGGAGGGCTTATCAATACCAAGAATCCTCTGATATAAGAGACGAGGTTTATAAAGACCAATATCAACCCCTTGAAGAGGAGCAAGATCTCTCCCATAATCCAATAGAATGCAACGAAGATGTAACCAGAAACGTGAATTATGAGGATGAAGCACCAGTAATCGCTCCTCAGTCTGATGAAGCTCTCCAAGATCCTGTCGCTCCTGCACAAGATGAAGAGAATGAGGTAAGTCATTTTGATTCTTTTGATGATACCTTGTTCTATGATCCAGAGAATGAAGAAGGAGTGGAACCCTTGAACGAGCTAGATCCCCTTTGTCTCAAAACCGAAGATGTAGAGGCAGATCTTCCACCTGATGATGCTATCCAAATACTTGAAGCTCTTGCACAGGAAGGATTAAGCGAGGTAAATTATTCCCCCTTCCAAGTTTTTAGTGGTTCTTTGCCTTATGACACAAAGGGTAGAGTAGTATTGGATGTTTTGACTCCTCCATGTTATGATACTGATATTGACATAGCTGATTTTGACGAGTTCATACATGTTGGAAGATGTAGGTGGGATGCATTTAGTTATGATACAGATCCCATCTATGACATAAAGGGTCATCCCAAGTGTTTCTTTCGCAATTGTCACAGCAAGCTCTTGAACAGTGGCAACAGGGAGATGAAATTTTTACTAACTCTCCACAAGCACCCAAGGTTGACCAAGTACAACATTTCACTGATGATTTCCGGTCTTACCTTGAGGCCTTTGATGAGTACTCCTCCAAGCACGTAGATTTACCCTGTGAAAATGACTATCAGCTGCCACTATGCTCGGATTTTGATAGGAGTGAAAACATTGTTTGCCTAAAGAAGGATTCTCATGACCTTTCCGTCCAGCCACCCGTCGTTACTTTACCATGCTTTTCCATTAAAGGTGTAGTTGGGAAGTACCTTTTTTATGTTGAGTTTCCTCCTAGGAAAACCCTAGACTCCAAGGGTTGGTTGGGTACTGCAAGTTCCAATCAGTTTGCAACTTTCCCTTGATAGTTTGCCAGTCATCTGCTAAGTCTTTATCGATCCTTTCCTTGACTTCAGAGCGTGAGGATGTCCTAGGTAAACAGTTTACAGGCCCTTTGAGTCAGTTTTCTGAACCTTGTATTTTTCATGACCCTTTCTTCGATTGGATTGAGTACTTTTCTCAGAGATGGACTTGGCAGGATTTTATCCCTCCCACCCGCCTCCATGAGTTAGATTCTGACTTTTCCGATGATATGATATACATTGTAACTCATGACATTTTTGTGCTTGATTTATCACTGTTTTGGTTTATGATGAAGCACAAAGGCAGGTATCGAGGAACGTTGTTGGGTTGGCTTCACTGGTTGTTTGACTACACCAACATGTGGCCAACAGGTAAGTACATGTAAGTGTTTCACTTTCTATTTGCATTTTATACATATGTTATATTTGCGGGGTGGCAATACCACCCCACCTTTGTTGCTAATGCTTTCTTTTCAAGTGTGAGCAGGTCTGCAGATTTATGCCAGAGATGCTGAGTTTCTCATGCACTCTACGTTGAGCACATGTCCCCAAGTTGGAGCTAGATGTTATCCCCGATCTCTAGGGATAACTAGGAGATCATGTCTCGAGGCCCACAGGTCCTAGACATGGAGTATCGAGAGCAGGATACCTGAGCATGGCCCTAGAGGGGCCATCCTTCTTCTTCTTCACTGGACTTGTCTTGTAAGTAGCAACAACTTCCATCACCATCAGCTTCGACTTGCATCAGAGAAGACTCTTGCTCCATGAGGTAATTGGTCCAAGGTATCATGGTATGTATCATGTTTGATCATTATAACCTTCTTATATATGCATCAGGTTCCTTACATTTCTCATAACTGCTTGGATCTTACACTAATCGACTTGATCATTGTTGGGGGGATTAATGGGGTGACCTAGCAAGCTCCCACCATTCTACCATTTTACATCTTATCTCCCATACATCCATCCCATTCCCCCAGTCCTGCCATTAGGATGACCTTTTGAGGGTTACACTTTGTCCTATGGGAAGAAGGGGCTAAAGGCTTAGGGGGTAAAAGCAGCTGGTAAAAGATAAAAGCCATAGGAAAATGAAACCTAGGGATGCTTCGCCCAGGGATCCCCGAGAAGGCAATAAAAGGTCTCTCGATAAGAAACAAAAGGGACCCTAAGAAAAATAATAAAAACAAGACCTAACCAAGAGGATGGGAGGTCTCATCACAAGCTAGCCCATTATGTTCATAGGTATCTAGCAGTATGACATTGCCATTATCTAGTCACAACGCCAGGGCAATGACCTTTGGTGGCATGGCCAATGGAAAGGGGGTCTCATCACGAGACAGCCTTATCATTTCTGTGAAAATACCAGTGGGTAACACTGTCAGCTCTGGTCACCATGCCAAGGCAGTTTCCTCTGGTCAGACCTTGAAGTAAAAAAGAAAGAAAAAGAATAAATAAAGAATAAAGTCAATAAAGGGGCTTGGAAAAAGTGCATCCATGACAGGTACAACTCACCTCCTACAAAGGCACCCACGGACAACACCTACCCCTAGTCTTACTATGACTGGACATCCCTTGACCATATCGCTTCATGAACATGGCTTGAATGATCCTCTGTGGAAACTTTCCTTTTCTTGTGGATACTGGCCCAACAGGTTATTCTGTTTGTTTCTTCAACTTTGTATAGTAGATATGTGTAATGTCTTTGAGCTCTTAGAGGATATGCTAGGGGTTTTATGCATGTATTTGATAAGTTTAATGATGAGATATGATTGACATTGCTATGATCCTGAGGACTGATGAGCCCATGGAGGGCGTAGTTTTTGATGTGCATGACCATACTCGACGGACAGGTACCAGTGGACCAGTACACATAGGGATATGATTAGCTCGGACCTCCATGGGGATGAAGAGCCCATCAGATGGTTGTTGGGATGGAAAAGAAAGGACAACGTTGTGATGAGCCATTGCACGAGAAGAAAGAAGGACTTTCCACCAGGACACTTTGGCAGAGCCCGACCTAGGGGGAATCACCCACTGAAGATGGAGCGTTTTCCTTTGATGGACAGGACGTCACTTGAGAGAGATGGACATTGACTGGAGCGTGTGGCAATGTGCTGAGGTCATTTGGCACGTGTGGTATCTTGGAGGAGCCTTGGAAGGGCCAACGTTTGGTCTCTGGATGCTGTATTTGCCCAAAAAAGGGCCAACGTCTCCCTCAAAGGGGATAGACATCCCTCTTTTTGCTCATATTATGAGAATTTTCTGGCAATTAATGTAAAAACAGTGTAAATTTTAAAGTCAGCCTTGTTGGCTGTTTTAATGACCTAAAATTTAATTAAAAGGTCATGGATTGGTATAAATAGAGGACGTTTTCTCCTCATTTTAACATATCATAACTCACTTTCTTGTGAGAGATCTACTTTTGTCTTTTGTCTTGGTATTTTGACTCTTGGAAGTGAGGCGCAACTCTTGTTTGGAGGATTTTCTTGGCATATTATGGTGTTTCTCTCATTGGAAGGTTTACAACTAGGGTTTGATGAGCATTCTTCATGATTTGTAAGTGTATTTTTCATGCAAAACTTCTTGAAT
>ML789464.1:519224-536623 GCA_009831015.1 Picea engelmannii
CCCCTTTCCTTTGGCCATGCAACAAAAGCCCACTGCCCTGGCTTGGTGACCAGATAATGGCAATGTCATACTGCTAAATACCTATGAACATAATGGGCTGGCTCGTGATGAGACCTCCCATCCTCTTGGTTAGGTCTTGCTTTTATTATTATCATTTTTCTTAGGGTCCCTTCAGTTTCTTATCGAGAGGATTTTTATTGCCTTCTCGGGGATCCCCTGGGCGAAGCATCTCTAGGTTTTATTTCCTATGGATTTTATCTTTTACCAGCTGCTTTTACCCCTTGGGCCTTTAGCCCCTTCTTCCCACAAGACAAAGTGTAACCTGAGAGGTCATCCTAATGGCCAGACTAGGGGAATGGGATGGATGAGCAGGGTATAAGATGTAAAAGTGATAAGATGGTGAGAGTGGATGATGGCTCTGCAAATCCCCCTTGGTGGCTAACCAAAACCCATGGATACCAGCTTGCTAAGTTACCCCATCAATCACCCCAACAATGGTCAAGTGGATTAGTGTAAGATCCAAGCAATCATCAGAAATGAAAGGAACCTAATGCATATATAAGAAGGTTATAACAATCAAATATGACACATACCATGATACCTTGGACCAATTACCTCATGGAGCAAGAGTCCTCTCCGATGCAAGCCCAGGCCGGTGGTGATGGAAACTGCTACTGCCAACAGGACAAATCTGATGAAGAAGAAGAGAGATGGGCCCTCCAGGGCCATGCTCAAGTCAATCCCGCTCTCGGTACTCCATGTCTAGGACCATGTGGGCCTTGAGACATGATCTCCTAGTTATCCCTAGATATCGGGGATAACAACGCCCAAACAGATTCAAGAAGGCATGCAACAAATCATGTATGGTCTTGAATGTTTTATCAGGTGAGTCATGAAACCAATCATTTTCCCGTTCACCACAAAGAGTAAAGACAAATAATCACATTAGAACATCCTCATAAATAGGTGGATCACACCACTTCTCGATACACTTAGTGAAAGTCCATATGTGAGCACTAGCATGATTATGATCAAAAAAGTTAGGAATGTTATCAATAACATCTTCAGATATGTCATGAGGGTAACCAATAATTCCTAAAAAATCAATAGGATCAAAAAAACCATCCATTTCTAACTAGGTTGTCAAGCAATCAGGTGACAAGGAAACTCAATCTAACAGAGAGCAAATCATGGAGAAAAACACTCCAAACCCCAAAAGAAGAAGATCAATCCCTAGTATGGTCGCCAATTATGTTACGAGGAAAATATCTCTATGGAATGGGGTAAACCACAATAGATAGAATGGCATGCATAAATCAACTCTAATCCCAAGTATGTTTAAATGAAATGCTAACAAGACAAGGCCAATAACCTACCTTGTCTGGACGTTCGAGGAAGACCATCGTTGAGCACGCAACTCAAAGATTTATACCTACAAATTGTCCTCAACAACCAAGATACACAAGCATATGGTGATAATATATAAGGTTATCATATAGATTAGCATAATCCATTAACATACATGACAAATACGCCCATGGAATAATAATTCAAATATTTGCAAGATATCAATTGGACAATAAAATAATATTTCTATTAAAATAATCAACAGAAGTATATAGGTGACAAACTTCTATAATGACGCACATTGGAACCGAGAAACTAGGTCCCTCCAGCTGGGCCTCCACCACTTCAATCCTCCACGAAAGACAAGCTCATATAAAGGAGACACTGAGGTTCTCTATCACAAAGAAGAAAAATATTGGGGGCTGAACAAGGAGTTCATACTTTCAAGGATAAAGGAATGAAAACTCAATATGAAGTGAAATTTCTCCAGAGTGTCTTTGCTCTCAAAGTTGAATTGTTCTCCATTTTTCAAGGCTTGGATAAGGCTCAATTTATATCCTTCAAATGGAACTAAAGGGCCAAGTCGGAGCATTTCCATTATATGGAAGGTCAAGGATCATGGATCCTATGACATGGCATGGAAACCCAACATAATTTTTAATTTTGAGCACCAAACCTGATGTACATGGTCGATAATGGAGCAACCTGCATATACTCTTGTTGTCTAACTGATAGGGCACGTATATGTGGAAAAATGTGTTTTTTGGCTCTGGAAGGTACAAAAGGGGACTTCCAGTCTGCATAGGGAAATGGAAAGGCCATCCAAGCCAATTGCATGGGGTGAGGCAAAATTTGTTGTAACAAGCATGTCATGGAAATGCATGCAAAGGTAAGGCATAACATGGCATGGCATGGCAAGGAAAGGCTTGGAAAGGAAAGGCATGGCATGGCATGGCATGGTAAGGAAAGACAATGCATGGAAAGGAAAGGCATAGCATGGAAAGGCATGCAAAGGCAAGGCATGGCATGGAAAGGCAAGGCATGACAAGGCAAGGCAAGGCAAGGAAATACACCTTGACACCTTTTATTACATTTTTGTCATAATTTTCATCCCTTTAGGGCTTGATGTATTGATTTTTTTCTTTGGAAGGATTAACATTTGGATGTGGTCTAGTTGAATAAGTATCGAGAGCATATTCATAATTACCTATAAACTAGTTAATTCTCAAAGGACCTTTGAAGCATATTACAGTGGAAAAATGTCCTAGAAAAATATTCATTTTTGAAATATAAGAGAAGAAGATATCTAGATCAGTTAACTCTCAAAGGATTTTATAGGAAAACATAATAATATATAGCACAAAATGGAGAGGGTTGGCACTTACGATTATGTAATAGAATTTACAGTTGATAGTTAAAATGTATAACAAATCACGAACCTTGTGCGCGCCTCCCTCCATCCTATTTCGGCCATGGAGGCCAAGGTAGGGGGGCCTATGGGCCCCTCTTACAGCTCTGTCACGACTCCGGAGCAAGGCCTCAAACATTTCAAGCACCCAACCTTTGAACGTCCAACTGAAATGCAACACACCATCTGGGAGGAAGAGATGTCGAAGGAGAAACCGATGGAAATTGATCTGGAATCTAGGGGGGCCTACGGGCCCCTCTTACAGCTCTATCACGGCTCCGGAGAAAGGCTTCAAACATTTCAAGCGCCTGACCTTTGAACTTCCAGCTGAAATGAAACACATCATCTGGGACGAAGAGATGCCAAAGGGGAAACCAATGGAAATTGATCCAAAATCTAGCCACCCAAAAACAACTCGCACCTGGGAACCAGGAAAATGCATCTCACAGGCCCCGATAGCTCCCAAATATACTATCAACTATCCAAGAATAGAAGACCAGAAACAATATATGAGGGATTTCGCCATGATAGGAAAATTTATGGGATTGTGGCCATCGGAAAATGATTTATTCAAATGGATTCAGCACTGGTGGAAGCCCAAGGGCCACTATGATCTCCAACTTGGATCAAAAGGCTTCTTCACTATCATCTTGCACAACCTGGAGGACAAAAAAAAATCTTTGAAGGAGGCCCGCACTTTTACAATTTGACACGTCTTTTCCTTCATTTATGGATGGAAAGGTTCAGCCCCGAGAAGGAAGATTTCACACATGCCTTGATCTAGTTGAGGCTCTACTTGCTTCCTCAAGAGTTCTGGCTGGAAGAAATACTTGAAGGTATCGACAACACGATTGGCATTTATGTCAAAGCTTTGGAGGCAACAAAACAACGAAGGTATACTGCCTATGCTCGAATCTGTGTCTATTTGAATATCTTCAAACCTCTTCTTGGAGCCATAACCCTAGATTATCAGGATGAAGAATACCCTAGACTATGAGCACATCCCCTTTCGCTGCCGGAAATTCCATGAGCATGGTCACCTCTTCAGCAAATGTCCTTTAAATAACCCCAACAAATCCAATACGTAGGATCCCGACAAAACCAAGGACGACTTCACCCAAGTCACGGGTCAACGTAGGCACCCAGCCAAAAGAGCCCCCCCCCTAAGCCCCCTCTGGACCCTCAACCAATAACTCTTTCAAAGCCTCTCGGACCCCATCAGATATTCCCAACACTCATGTTGACCCCCTGAAAAACCTGCAATCTCGGCGCAATTCTAAGGCTCTTCAAACCCCAACCCCTCAGCTCCAGGATCTTTCCAAACCCCCCTCTTAGAGACTTCCCTTCTTGCAAACCTCAGACCGAAAATTGGAGACCCAGACATAGAGTTGGAATATCAGGGGCTCGCAGGAATAGATATGGCACACATGGAACAAGCCTACCGAAAATAGCATCTCTACACTATACCACCAGATTAGCTATGCAAGGTCCACAAAGTCTTTCTAAACTCATCAGTAGGAGGATCAGCCTGCACTAATACAAATCTCGGAATACAAAAAGGCAACTTGAAAGATCGCAAATCTACAAAAGATGAGAAAAAAAGAGGCAGGAAACCAAAACATCAACCCATTCAAGATGTGAGCAATTTCCTAGTTAACTCTGGCCAGATCCATCTGATCTCACACAGATTTCCTCCCCTCCAACCCTCATCATCCTCATGAAGATGTCATCCTGGAATATAAAGGGTCTCAACACAAGAAGCAAGTAAGGATTGCTTCGAGAAAGGATAATGAAGGAACAACCATACATTCTTCTTTTTCAAAAAACAAAATGTGCGGGAGAGGAAGCTTCACAAATTATTAAAAAATGTTGGAAACAAGCAAATCTTGTTGAAATCAACGCTAAGGGGGATGTGGGAGGGTTGGTCGTGCTCTGGAACCCGGTCACGGTTTTGTTGGATGAATTTTTTTCCTCCAACTGGTCCATCATAGCCTTCTTATGTCTCATTGGCTCGAACAAACACGGCTTCATCACGAATGTCTACAGACCCACAAGACTGGGAGACAAGGAAGCCTTCCTTCATAACTTAGAATGGATTGCCAATCACATCGACACCCAACGATGGATCCTTGGGGGCGATTTCAATATGATAACAGGTTTGGAGGAAAAAAAGGGGGCCACACACATGTTGGGAAATGACAATGAGCAATTCCACCTAACCATTGGCCTGTTGAATCTCATTGATGTAGAAACAAACATCGGTCCCTTCACCTAGTCTAATAGACGCTCGGGAACACAACATGTCTCCAGTAGATTACACTGTTTTTTAATTTTAGAATCCATCATGTTGGATGGACTGGCTTGGAATGCCACTGTGATCGACACTCCAGGATCGGATCACTGGTTGATTCTCTTATCGATAAACATCAATGGCACCCCGGGCAAGAAACCCTTCCGCTTTGAAAAATTATGTTTGACACACCCAGGTTTCCAAGCTAACATAAAGATCTGGTGGAAAGAAGTTGCAATCCCAACATGCACTCCTATGTACATATTTTAACAAAGGCTAAAAAATCTCAAGCAACATCTAAAACTTTGGAATAATTCCACTTTTGGCAACATCATTCATGCTCAGGAAATCCTCAATCAACAAATACAAAGACTCCAACAACAAATCAGATCTCAAGGCCTCACTAATTCTCTAAAGGAGCAAGAGGCTCTACTTAACAACTAGCTGGCAGAAAGACGAGTGCAAGAAGAAATCCTATGGAGACAGAAATATCGCATCCATTGGCTCAAAGAGGGGGGAAAAAATACCAATTTTTCCACAGATCAATGGTCTAGCGTCGACAAATAAATCACATTGCTCACCTGGTTTCAAATCAAGGACTAGAAATTGAACATCATGCAGATATAGAAAAGGAATTACTCTCTTACTACAAAAACCTTTTTACGGAACCCCCCATAGATCGATCCCTTGCTATTGACTCTATCCTCAAGCACATCCCCAAGGAGGTCACGAAAGAGCATAACGAGGTTTTGATGAGCCATATCACTCAAGAATAAGTTGATCAAGCCCTAAGTGACACCCCGCTAGGAAAATCTCCTGGGCCGGATGGGTTTACTTCAAACTTCTTCCATCACTGCTGGAGCATCATCCGTGAAGACGTCTGGGAAATCATAAAGGATTCTAGAAGATCTGGGTAGGTGCTTCAATCCCTCAACACTACCTTTCTCACTCTCATTCCCAAAGAGAACAAAGCCACATCCCCTCCAAACTTCCAACCTATTGCACTCTGCAATGTAATCTATAAGTTTCTCACAAAGGTCATTGCCAAGCGTCTTAAACCTATTCTCCTATTCATCATCTCTACGAAACAATCGAGCTATGTGGAGGGCAGACAGATTCTGGACAGTGTCATCTTGGCTCACGAAGTAATTCACTCGCTTCATATGACCAAGTCTCCATGTATGCCTCTAAAATTGGATCTTTCTAAAGCCTTTGATAAATTAAGTTGGAACTACATGGAATCAACCCTTATCACCTTTGTTTTTGACCCCTCGTGGGTCTCTTGGATAGTCAATCTCACCTTGTCAGCCCTGTTCTCCATCCTGGTCAATGGTGTCCCCTCCAAACCTTTCTCTCCCTCTAGAGGAATAAGGCAAGGGGATCCACTTTCGCCCTTCCTCTTCATCATAATGGAGGAAGGGTTGAGTCGAGCCATTAAAGAAGCCATCATATATCACTCCCTCTCTAGTCTCACCCCCCATAGAATATCTCCCCCCATCTCGCACAGTCAGTTCGTGAATGATATACTCCTAATGGGAGTACCCACAGTCCGAGAAGCTCTTCGCATCCGCTCTATCATCAACCTTTTTTGCGATGCTTCAGGCATGGAAGTCAATCTCTTCAAATCCCAAATTTTCTTCTTCAATACACCTATCCAGATCCAATGCCACATTACGCAGTTACTGGGGTTTACCCGTAGCATCCTCCCCTCCAAATACCTTGGCATCCCCCTGATTAACAACCCGCTAAGAAATACCTCTTGGGACACTATGCTTTCCAGCTTTCGGAAAAAACTCTCCTTGTGGTCCTTTCGCTCTCTTAATCTGCATGGTCACCTCATCCTCCTCAAATCTGTCCTCCAAGCCCTACAAATCTATGTCTTTTCAGCACTTGCTGCCCCAAAATTTATCCTTAGCACTTTAATAAATATTCAAGGGATCTTCCTGTGGAAGGGAACCAAAGAGGGGCACAAAATGACTCTGGTTAGTTGGAAAAAAGTGTGCAGACCGAAGAAGGCAGGGGGACTCGGTCTCAAAGACCCATCTCTCCTCAACAAGGTTCTCAGTGAAAAAAATTGGTGGAGATGGTTAAAAAGACCGCAAGACCTCTGGGTGCACCTCTGGAGGAAAAAATACACCCCAACCACTCTAGAAAGGGAGTTAATCAGGTGGAATGGTCAGAGCCTAGGCTCTCTTATTTGGAACGTGGCTAGGAACAACAAGGGACTCATAATGGATCACTCATTATGGGAATTGGAGAGTGGGGCTTCAGATCTCTTCTGGAGCGATTCTTGGCAACAAATTCTAGTCCTGATCTCCGATGCCACTTTGATCACTTTCATTCCCCTCATGATAGACACAAGCCTCCTCAAAGTCGCTGACTTCTGGATTCTAGAAGCTTCAAGAGACACCTGGCGCAAATGGAAAAACACCCACGAACATCTGAACATCCCTCATGAGATCAATCTTCAACCACTGCTAGATCACCTCAACTCAAGGAGAATATTCATCCAACAAGGGGAGGACATCCTCAGATGTGGTCACACCACCACTGGCACCTTCAACATTCAAGAAACTTACTTCCTCAGTGCAGGCCATAGATCCTTACCAAAAGAAGAGGTCTGGGGAAAAATTTGGGGAGCAAAGTTATGGCCAAAAAATAGCACCTTCCTCTAGTTAATGGCGCACAATAGCATTCTTACTTGGGAAAAATTAAGGAAAAGAGGATTTATAGGCCCTTCTTCGTGTCACCTATGCGGTTTAGAGGAGGAGACACAAAATCATCTTCTCAATCTTTGCTCCTAGAGTTCGTGTATCTGGGATCACGGTCATGAGAACCACGAACAAGAACCGTACAGGTATCCGGGAAACAATCAAGGGATGGAAAGAGTCAACTTTTCAGTCTCCCATCCTTAACAGAATTTGGCAGCTTCTTCCTGGCTTCATTCTTTGGAAAATCTGGAAGGAATGAAATCAATGAATATTTAAATCGATCTCATGGAATTGGCAAGAAGTCTGGTCCAAAATCCACTCCAATATTAAAGAAACAATCTACTTACACCACTGGATGGATCGGGATTTGAACTGTCCAATGAATGAGTGTCTCATCCTCAATTCCTGGCAACTCAATTTCCCTCCCTTTCCTACAACCCCCTCTATAGGTCTCAGTCATAAAACTAGCCCCTCCCACTAGGAGGCTCCGCAAAAAGGCTTCTACAAAATTAATTTCGATGGAACCTCAAAGGGGAATTCGAGACCTGCATGATATGGAGCAGCCATTCGCAACAACAAAGGGGAGATCCTTCACATCACTGTCGTAAATCTAAAGCATAACTCCAACAATGCAGCGAAAATATGGGGACTACTCAAAGGTTTGCAAGTAGCCAAAGAACAAGGGCTATCCCTCCTCATAGTAGAAGGTGATTCACAGATAGTCATTAACCTCCTCTCTCACCTCCTCAATGGTGCATATCCGAAGAAGATATCCCCAAGTTGGAGATTCATGAACGGGATGATCAAAATTAAGTCAATCCTCTAGCCTCAGTGGGTAATTCTTCCTTCCAACGTTTGAAGAAAAGATAATTAAGTAGAAGATATGTTGGCCAACTTTGGGGTAGACTTGCAGGAATGAGACTTCTTGTTCTCTTCAACCTCTTCTCCAACCCATCCCTTAGTGATCGCTTGCATAAATATGGCTCACAAAAAGGACCATCTCTCGAATGGGGTGTCTTCGGTCTCGACAGATGAACAACTAGAGGGGAGGCCACCTGGCTAGATCTCCTATCACCTAGAGCCAGCTTAGATGTACCCCCCCTCTACCATCACCTTATGCATTTAAACCCCGAGTTGTCGTTCCTCGGGTCTCACTCGACGTCAGCCTACTGTAATCACTTGACGAATTGCTTCATGGGAATTTTAATGGGGATGGGCTGGACGAAGTCATAGTCCCATCACCAGTTCCGCAATGGAGGTTTTAGGTCAAAGCCTTGGAGCGCTAAAGCTCATTTGATCCCTTGGCCTCCGAAGTCTCAGCCCCTCATAGTTTTGGACATCGTCCTGTTATCCTCCTTTCCCTTGGCTTCCAACATCTCTTCACAGTTTTTGTAGTGCCACTGTGTCTGGATGGTCTTACGCTTGTCGAACAACCCTTTGCGTTCTTTATCTGGTTTCCAGAGGCCATTTCTATGCCTCGTCTCAGGGGGAAATAGAAGAGGGGAGAAGTGTGGTATGCGGCCAGAGGAAGGGCAGTGGGCGGGCATGGCTCTCCCCCAAAAACTGAGGTTTCCGCCACCTTGAAGCCCATTGTTGCTCCCACTCTTGCTCATCTGACTCAATAAATTACCTCAGACCTCTCCCCGTTGTTGAATCCCTTTTCCTGTCGAATTGAATGGTTTGACAGTCTAGGTAATTCCCTTGGGTTTGCTCCACCTCCTCCTTCCCCTCCACGCCACCCTCCACCTCCGCCTTCCCCCCCTTGCCACCCTCCTCCCTCGCCTTTTGTCACCTCCACAACCCCCTTTCCTTCAACTCCCTCCTCCAACTTCCCCACCTCCTCCTATGAATCTCCTCTTCCCCCTCCGCTCCCCTCAGCCTGCTCCCGTTGCGCAGAAAGAGAAGATCTCGAGAAGTCCCTGGATGAACTCAAGCGTGGATTAGGGGACATCGAGACCTCCATTAACGAGCTACAGAACAAGGAAATAGAGCGATGGTGTTGCATGGACCTCCTGATGACTTTCCTGCAGGACCTCAGGGAAGTTATCTCGGACAGAGATAAGCTTGGCAGAGACAAATTGCATGTGCGTCAGGCTCTCGCTAGGCAAAGGCTCGACCCTGACACTAGTTAATTCCTTCTGGTTCAGGTTTCCTTTTTCTATGTTTTTAGTTAATTTATTGCATAAGTTTTTTGGCCATGCGAGGCCACCCAATTTTTGGAATTTGGTCTTTGCAATTTCTGGTCTCAGTTTAGAATGCAAAAACTTTGCCTTGCATGGCACTATAGATCACCATCTTTCACCGCTCTGCAAGTTTTGCATGAATATTTTGAAGTCCTAGCCATGTGGCAGCATTGGTTTCCCATCAGGGCAATGCTGCCATGTCCGAATATGCTAGATAGACAACTGTAATATTTTTGCTTCGCAGGATTTAATATAATTTCTAACTTACAAAAAAAAAATGTATAACAATTTTTTTTATGATCTTTACTAACGTATATTGAAATTGTTGCATGTTTTACATCATTGGAATAACATATTATCTGTAACTTATTTGAAATTTTATTATCGTATGTGCACTTTGATATTATGTAATATGATTATTGTTTCATTTCATATATTGTAATATCAGATATATAACAGAGAAATTAACTATTTCATGAAATAAATAACTTTTCATTCTAAATGTTTTTGTTTTGCAGAACAAGGATCTTCTAGAAGATACAGATGATCCTCATCAAATAGATCCATACCGCGTTGGGTCCGATGCTGAGATGGAAAATGATGCTCATGATGACACAAATACAGATGACAACGAAGTCGATGTCGACACAGATGACGATGATCATGATCATGATGGTGATGATGATGATGAGGCAGTTACTGGTAGCAACCAGTGACATTCATGATCATATAGACTACATCATGGATCATTTTTTTATATATTTTTATTATGCCTCTTTTCATGGTTACTATCATATGTATCATTTTCACACCCACCAATACCATATTATTGAGTTGTATCATTTTGACATGTATCATTTTGACTTATATCATTGGACATGACGTATCATATTGACTTGTATCATTTTGTTTTACATAATTTATCATTTTTATTTATATCATTTGTACATGATGTATCATTTTGACTTATGTCGACTGTTGGACACGTATCATTTTCACGTGTTATTGATCTACTGGAATATTTGACTTCCACTTGTTTTAGTTATATATGATGATAATCTTATCAGTATTGACTCGCCATTTTTTATATATTGAAAGTGGTTGATGATTTTTGGATGCATATTTATTACGTATGATGGTTTTGATTTACTATTCATGATGGATGTTGTCAAATTCACTTAAATTATATATATTTGACTCACTTGTTTTAATTATAGATGATCATGTTATAATAATTATCTTGTTATTTTATATATACTAGATGTTGTAGATTCTATTTTGATGGAGATTTAATAAGTATAATGATGTTGTTAATTTGTATGGATGTTTGTTTCCCTAAAAATTTTTTATAAATGTTATCCTATAAAATATTTCAAATTCATTTATATGACTTACTGTATAATCATATAAGTTATGTAAGAGACGTGATATATTTAACTAATTAAATTGAAATAAAAAATATTAAATTAATAACTATAAGAAAAACAAGAAGCATTTTTGGAAGAAAAAAAGGAAGAAACAATGGAAGCCAAGTTGGAAAAAAAATCGAAAGCCACACCAGAAGCAAAATGGGAAGCAAAACTGGAAGCAAAAGTAGACGTAAAATTGGAAGCCAAACTGGATGCAAAATTGGAAGCCATATCAGAAGCAAGACTGGAAGCCAAACCAGAAGCCAACCTGAAAGAAAAATTGAAAGGCATATAAGAAGCAAAATTGGTAGCAACATCTGGCGCTACTCTTGGCACTATTTCTGGCACTACTCCTGGCGCTAAACCTAGCACTATTTCTGGCGCTAAACCTGACGTTATTTCCGGTGTTAAACCTGGCGCCATTTCCTAATCCATATTTTATGAGCAGAATGAAATGAACACAGATTATTAAAAGATGCTTAACACAAAATAACAGAGATACAATAAAACTAGTTTTCTATTCAATAAGGAAATAAGTTGAAACTGTAAAATGCAACCAAAAACAATCTTGTTGGAATGGTGGCGCCTTATCTCTGAGAAGAGATGTGACGGTTGCGCTCATTTGCAAGAAGATGGTTACAATGAGGCTTTGCAGGATTTTTACAATAAACAGGAATGTCAAAAACCCTAGACATCCAAAAACCTAACCCTAGGAGATGAAGCGCCAAAATTCATGTGGGCCTCGTTTGGGTAAGTTAGTACATCAACTTCTTAGGGTCGTAACTTTTGCATACGATCTCTGTTTGGTCGTAACTTTTGCATACGATCTCTGTTTTAGACACATGATAGTCCGTTGGAAAGGTCTAACCAAGAAGAAAAAATTTGGACTGGCCCAGGTCAGTGCCTCTGGCACTCACCTAGTCCCCAAATCCCCAAAAAACGTCGTTTAGGGCCTCAAAACGGCCCCAAAAGTTTGGAACCCAAAAAACTGTCGAAAAACTACCAAGGTGGAAAACTATTTTTCGAGCCAGTGAAATAAGTGGGTGGCCACCGATATCCACTTGGATCAATGCTCCCTCCTTAGGAAACAATGTTCTCCATTGTGTTGAGTTCCCCCATCAAATGAGGATTTTTTGTTGAATTTTGCCCCGGGTGAGCCACTTGTGTTGGTGCAGGAGCTTCCCTGCTTTGATGACTCGATAAAGTTGGACCCTTTGTTGTCGAGTTCCCATGATCTGTGTGTCCACAATATGATCACTAGATGCTTGTTGCATGCAGTCAGGGTTGAGCTCTGTTGGTGTCAAATGTTCTGCTATCTCTGAGGTGTCCAATAATGGTGGGAAATATGGTCGAAGAAGAGCCATGTTGAAGACTGGATGCACACCAAGGAAGGGGGGGATGTTGAGCTCAAAATCATTGTCACAATAGCCTTGGTGATGGTGTACAACCCATAACAGAGTGGGTGAAGCTTATGATGGGGCTCTATAAGGAGTTATTTCTGCAAATGCAGCCAAACTTTGTCGCCCACCTAAAACTTATGTGGCACCCGATGTTGATCATGGTGTTGTTTGTACTTGGCATTAGACTTATGTAGAATATCTTGAATCAGTTGGAGGATGTGTTGGATCCGCTCAATGAACCAGGTGGATTTGTCAGCTTCTGGTGGAGCAGGGGACGATTCGGTCGAGGTGGTCGCCAGGGGTAGTGCAACATCCATGGGGCCCAATGGTTGGAATCCCAGCCCCACCTGAAAGGGATTGTGGCCAGTTGAGCTATGCAGGGCTCAGTTGTAGCTATGTTGGACATAGGGAATACTCTCATCCCATGTGTGGGGGTGTTTTGAATTGTACATGCACAGGATATGTATGACCATCTGATTGGCGACCTCAGTTTGGCCATATGTCTGGGGTAGAAGGCAGTGGATTTGGTGATCTTGGTATCCAACAATGACCAAAGACTCGACCATAATGATCTGAGGAACTGACTGTCACAATCTGAGATAATGGTTTATGGGATCCCAAAATGTATCCATACTCATTCAAAGAAGAGCTTGGAAGTGGCTTCTGCTGTGATATTCTTCTTGCAGGTAGCTATAATCGCCATCTTGGAAAAGCGATCAACAACCAAAAAAACATAGTCATTTCCCCTCTTAGTGGATGAGAGGCTCGACATGTAGTCCATTGAGATGGATTCCCACGACCTGTTAGGACTAGGAAGAGGGGTTTACAGGCATTGTTTCTTAGTGGTCGGTTTGGAAATAGCGCAGGTGGTGCAGGACCTGATATACTTGATGACATCCTGTTGAAGTTTTGACCAGTAGAAATATTTCTGCAACATTGCCACTATCTTTTCAACACCAAAGTGTCCATCCACCCGACTGTAGTGAGCTTCCCAAATCAGCTTCATGCGCTCTCTTGATGGAACGCAGAGATGCCCAGACAACACAACAACCCATCCTGAAGATGGAAATTAGAAACCATTGAGTTGGTGCCCAACATTTGGTAGGTGGTGGAGAAGTCAGGGTCTGTCTCGTAGAGGTGGGGCCATTCGGAGGTCTCATGACCGTAAGAGTCTAACACCGTGGTGAGTGTCGTGACTGGAGGTCGGCTGAGGTAGTCCGCAACTCATTTGGTACTTATTGTTTAATACTTGATGTTGAGGTGGAATTGTTGTAAGTATGTTGACCACTTCTGATGGCGGTCATTCTGCAATTTGCCTTGGGTTTGCATGAACTGTAGTGGCTTGTGATTAGTGTGGATGATTGTCTCCTTCCCAAGAATGTAATATCTCCACTGGCGACATGCTTGCACAATGGAGTACATTTCTTTGTCGTAAGTAGGGTACTTATGGACAACATCTGATAGTGTCTCACTATGATATGCCACGGGGTGGCCGTGTTGTGTGAGAACGACGCCCACAACATAGTCTGAAGCATTTGTCTCGATCTCAAAGGGATGTTGCACATATGGTAATGAAAGCACCGAGGATGAGCATAAACGTTTCTTGAAGTCATCGAAGGATTTTTTTTGGGACAGGCCCCACATAAATTTTTCCTTACCACCACCCCTGGTTACTTGGTTGAGGGCCCATGCGATATGAGAGAATCCCAACACAAACCTGCAATACAAATTGGCGAGGCTCAAAAAGCTCTGAAGTTCAGTGAGTGTGGTTGGGGCTGGCCAGTCATGGATGACCTAGATCTTGGCTGGATCCACATGCACACCATGTTAATCAACAATGTAGCCTAAGTAATGGACCCTATCCATGCCAAAGGAGCATTTTTCCAAGTTTGCATATAGTTTGAGCTATACTAAGGTGTACAGAACCTGCTGAATATGATGCAAGTGTTCCACCCAAGTCTTGTTAGATGAGGATGTCATCCAGATACACCACTACAAAATTATTGGTGAAAGGTCATAGGATATCATCCATCATCCTCATAAAATTTGTTGGATCATTTGTCAAACCAAAGGGCATGACCAACCATTCAAAAAGACCTTATTTTGACTTGAAGGAAGTCTTCCATACATATGTCTATTCTATTGGGACCTGGTGGTAGCCAGACTTCAGATCAATCTTACTGAAGTATTTGGCCCCTGTGAGTTGATCAAGGAGGTCGTCGATTCGGGGAATTGGGTATTGGTTTCAGACTGTGATTTATTCAGGGCCTGGTAATCAATGCAGAGTCATCAGGTCCCTTCTTTCTTTTGCACCAACATGATTAGGCTCCCACAAGGCGATGATCTGGGATAGATGTGCCCCTTGTGGAGAAGTTCTTGGATCTGCCTCTTGATCTCCTCGTTTTCTAACAAAGAGTGGCGGTAGACTGGCCCATTGGGTAGCAGTGCATCTGGGGTCATATCGATGAGATTCTTGACCTAGTAGTGCAGAGGTACCCCGATAGGAGAGGAGAAGATATCTGAGTATTATTCCATGACCTTATCCACTTGCTTCTGTTGTGTGGAGAGATCAGTCGTGGAGGCCCTGAATGTGGCTGCGATATTTCACTCACTCTGAGAGCGAATCATAAAGAAGACAAATTTCTCGGCCTGAGAGATGACCTTCCTACATTGCTTGGCAGAGATCAAGGAAATAGTACTAGGAGGGACTGCCTCGGGTATCATGTACAATTTCATGTTCAAAGTAATAATAACACTACAAGGCCTAGAATCATATACAACTTGATGTTTCCATAAATAAGGTTGGCCCAAAAGGACATTACAAACTTCGAGAGGATCAACATCACACAATACCTTGTCTTTGAAGAACTTGATGTCGTATGACAATCGACACTGTTGGTTGACGTGGAGATCGCTTCCTTGGTGGAGCCATCTAATGGTGTAGGATTATGGGTGAGGCGTTTTCGGTAGGGTCAGCCACTTGACGACCTCTGTTGAGATGAGGTTCTTCTAGCTACCACTATCAACGATGAAGTGAAGCAGAGTGTCTTTTACCCACATCTGTGAATGGAAGAGGCACTCTCCTTCTTTTGGCTCGTCTAGTTCTCCAGGCTGGAGCTTGGTGGTAGCAACGGTGGCACCGGGTTCCGCGTCAATGATCTGTCTTCCCCTTTCTGGTTCTGAATCAAAGTCAGAACCCACATCTGATTCAGAGGCTTTCACTTTGGCCACCAGCGACTGCTTTGAGCGGCAGTCAGCAGTGTTATGCCAAGGGCTCTTATGGAAGTCGCACCACTTCCCAGTATCTTTCTTTGTCTTTCCAGTATCTCTCTTTGCTTGCGGCTTGGACTGGTTTTCCTGATACTGTCCATCTTTACTCTATCCTTTGTTCTGTGGGTTGGGGCTGCCCTTTCCTGGCTTTTGTTGTAAGGGGTTCCCGGGCCCAAATTGTTGCGTCTTTTATTTGAGCTTCTACTTGATTTTGACGGCATATCGACAGGTCGCACCCAAGGACAAGATATCCAGAAATTCCATTTCAGTCTAGATGTATCTATGCAGAGCACCGTGATACTTGAGCACCAGATGTCACTCTGAATCTTTGATACCCAGCTTGGTGCGCAAGGTATGGAAGATATTTGTGAACTCTGGCACTGCTTGGTCTCTTTCTTGCCGCAGTGTGGTCCATTTGGTATACAAGTCGTCATAACTTCTAACAGGGTAGTATTGTTCCTTAATATCATTTCTGAAGGATTCCTAGGTGGTCGTCACTGTAAATAATGAGGGTTCCTCTGTTTCCTTTTGCTCACAGAAAGTTTCCCACCAATCTTTGACATGGGGAATGACTTTGAGGAGTGCAAAATTAATCTTTTCTCTATTCAAAAAGTTATGGAAAGAAAAATACCCTTCTAGTAGATTCAACCACTTGTCTACAGTATCTACGTCTTTCTGACCCTCAAATATAGGAATATCGAAGTTGTTTTGTACCTCGAAGGGGGAAGCGCCTCTGCTTGAGGAAGATGAGTCGTCTGTTGGTAGCTCCCGAAGGATTTGCGCGAAACTATCCATCATCTTGTTCCTCTGTTGCATGAGGGCTTCCTCAAGCAACATTTTTAAAGGATCTCATGTCTCGTCATCTTTATTTTCTCCTGCCATGAGAGGTCGCTTGGGCGTGTGAGATCTTTTGTCCTCAAGAGAAACAAGCTCGAGACCCAATTCTTTGTACCATGGCCTCCTTGGGGACATGCATTAAGACGACAAGGAGCAGACCGCTCTGATACCAATGATCTGGATTTTATGAGCAGAATGAAATGAATACAGATTATTAAAAGATGACTAACACAAAATAACAAAAATACAATAAAACTTTTCTATTCAATAAGGAAATAAACTGAAACTGTAAAATGCAATGAAAAACAAGCTTGCTAGAATGGTGGCAGCTTATCTCTGAGAAGAGATGTGACGGCTGCGCTCATTCGCAAGACAATGGTTACAATGAATCTCTGAAGGCCTTTTACAATAAACAGGAATGTCAAAAACCCTAGACATCCAAAAACCTAACCCTAGGAGATGAAGCGCCAAAAGTCATGTGGGCCCCATTTGGGTAAGTTAGTACATCAACTTCTCGGGGTCGTAACTTTTGCATACGATCTCC
>ML789465.1:0-30184 GCA_009831015.1 Picea engelmannii
ATTGATGCATTACAATTCTTTCAAGTCAAAGCTTCAGTTACTTGGTTTTCAATTGCAATGAATTGAAAGGTTATACTTACCTTTTCTAATGTGCATTGAAGAGACACTTCATTCCTAAATAATTTGCTAACCCCATGAATTACATTGGTTCAATTAAATTATCTGGGATCAACCAATTTACAACGAATTTTATATTTCTTAGGTCAATACACAATTCACATCCTCTAACTACAAAATCCATACACAACAATAATTGTTTTCCAAGCTCATATTTCTTCATCTTGGCTTCCAATTAATTGTGTTGAAGGGTTAAAAATATCATCTCCAAATGTTTCAAATGATCTTCCCAAATCTTTCTAAAAGTCAAAATATCATCCAAGGAGGCTACAATAAACAAGTTCAAGAAATGGTCTTAAGATATCATCCATAAATCTTACAAGTGTTGTCATAGTATTGTGTAATATAAATTGCATAATGACTCACTCATGCAATCCATGTGTTTTTTTGAAAGTAATATTCCAAATTATTCTTTGTGTATATTGTCATATTGGTATCCTTACTTCTATTCCAACTTCATGATAACACATGCTTACAATATTTGGTTGATTAGTGCCTTGATTATTTGTAGGGGATATATATATTACAATATATTACAATATTACAATGTAATAGTAATTCCATATTACAATGTAATATGGCATACAATATGGTATACCATATTACAATGTAATATGGTAATACCATCTTTCATGTAATTTTTTTTTTAAAACCTAAAGTCATCGTTGCAATATCGATGCAACTTCGTCGCAATATTGACGCAACTTCGTCACAATTTGCCACGAGTTTTCGTCGCATATACAACATGTGTGTTGTAAATCTGGTATTGAGATATTTCACTCGTCGATATTACCACAGATTTCCATCGCAAGTTGCGACGGGATTTCGTCACACATTCAGCAGTTGCGTCATAAGTTATTGGCTTGGCATAAATTTTTGTCCCAATTGCGACGACATTTCTTCGTAATTTCCACATTTCTTCGTTGTTATTGTGATGAAATTTCATCGTAATTGTGACAATGCATAGGGTCAACCGATATTGAAGGTGGTGACATGTGGAGAGCTAATTTTGTCGATGTTTCCACGCACACCTGGATCACGGATATAGCGATGAAATTATTCTGACGAAAAAAAATCTTGGCTTTCGTGGAAATTGTGACGGATAAGTGTGGCAATATCAACGAAAAACCATCGCAAATTTAGTCATATGTACTAGTGAGAGGAGAAACATAATTAGATGGTCATGGAGACTATGGAATTTGTTGTGTAGTATTCGAGGACATTGTAGTAGTTTTGTGCTACTGGTTGATTGTAGCATAGTCATAAAGAATGTGGTGGATAATTTGAGCTATCGATGGCATGGCCGTAGAAATATGCTACTAATTGATTACAATGTAATCAGTGGATCACTAGATGAAGGAACCAATACATTGGTTTCACGAATAAACCTCGATATGTGTTGGGGGACATTGGTTCCATGAGGGAACCTAGATGTGTCCTAGAGATGTTTGAGGCAAGGATCAAGAGGGAGTACACCGTTCCTCACAACCCTCAACATAATGGGGTTGCAGAGAGGAAGAACAGATCTATTGTTGAGACAGTCAAGGCGATAATTCATGATCAACATTTACCTATGTTTCTGTGGGAAGAGGTGTTACATATGATTTTGGTCACTTTGGTGAAGTGTTAACAATGGTGTATTCAGGCTCCCAACAAGGACTTTTTGCCTGAGAAAAGTGGCCCTTGTCTCCTTCCAAAAACATATTTTTAAAGTGAGTTCACAGGCTTCCTATGGCCTAGGGTGTGATAATCCATCATTCTCGAAGGCCACCTACACTTAGGGTGAGAACTTCTCACATTTTTCTCCATACACAGGGTGCGAACCTATTTTTAAGCTTGGAAAGGAGAAGAGGTCTCGAGGGTTCTAGAAGGGAATATTCTAGAAAATGAGTTGGCATTCGTATGGTTGTCATTTTACTGACTTCTCAGATTTGATGGGATCATCCTCATCCATGTAACCATCTCTCCTTCTCCTATATATTGAAAGGTTTCTCATGGAAAAGGTTAAGCAATATTGAATGAAGAATTGGTGAAAGAATTGTGTGAAGAACCCTGCTTTGACAGAAGCTTGAAGGCTCTCTTTGGTCTATCAAGAGGAATTGGATCTTCTTCATACAAGTACAGAGCAAGTGTGTGTGTTGGAACCAAGGGTCACTGAAAGGAAGCTTGCGACATCAAGGCGATCAGGTTGTATCTTCTACTTTCAATTAATATGATATAATGGCATGTCCCTTTCCCATAAAGTCACTCTTACTTTATTGTGTAATTCCTTGATCATATGCATAAGTTGACGTTGAATACATTTTTCTATCTTCACTTTGGTTGGTTTGTGTTTTCTTGGACTTGACCTCATGAGAGCATCGGAGCGAAGCGAGAGCAACAAAGACCTAAGGAAGAGATATAAAGGTATGTCACTTATTCCTCCCTATTAACAGATTCAATGATTACAACTTAGGGAAAGAGTCGTGTCCTATCCTATTTTGTTCTAGATCCAGGTGGATCTAGGGAGATTTTTTAGTATCTGCACCTACCGATTAGTCTGATAAAAAAATTGGTGACTCCACTAGGGATGCAACCCATGTTTTAGTGGTTTTTGGTGTTGTTCTTTGGCCATTTATCTTACCTTACCATTTTTCATTTCTATCAATCTCTAAGTCTTGAGGAGACCCTAACAGACTCTCTAGGTCCAGAGGTTCCTTCAAAATTTTTGTCTTTTTTCCAAATTTTGCTTAGTTTTAGGCATTCTCGCACTGAACCCTTCTATAGCCTGCAAGAACACCTAGAGTTCGCACCCTGCTTTTCAGTCCAGTGTGAACCTCTCGCACTCTACTTGTGACTAGCCTACGAGAATGCTCCATTCTCGCACTGTACACCATTTCCTGCCTGCGAACCCATTTGCAAAATTTTGGGATTAAGGTTTTTTGTATGCTTAGATGCCCAAATTTGTATGTGTGTCTGAAGAGAACTTCTTGGGCCACTGATTGATTTTTTCTTGACTTCGGATTTTGTGAATGATTAGTCTTCAAAAATTGAAAGCTCTTCTTGTTCATTTTTTCTCAACTGTTATCTCTTGAACTTTTCTTAACAAGGATATAATCTCTAGTCCTGAAACCCGAGTGCTTTTTTGGTTGGGAGTCGGTGATTGGTTTAAAAGTTGGGATTAATTATCTTTCTCAATTGCTCATTACCTGGAAAATTGTTGCCCTCATGCATTTGAAAAGACTAGTCTTGTCTGCTTGTTATTTTTGTCTTCATTGAAAGATTGGTTTGGGTTTTTTGCATATTGTTTTTCATTAGTTGCTAGTTTTTCTTAGTTCCACCACTGTTGTGTGGTTTCTATTGAAAATTAAAAAACATTTTTCTTTTAAAAAAAAACAATTTTTTATTTGGAAAATATTGGCGTTCAAATGATGAAATAAAACGAATAGAGAATCGACATTGGTCATGATTCGTTGATATTGCATTTCAAAGAAGATCATATATCGTAGTTCAAGATTGTTCCAGAAAACTCCTCTTTCCATCCTATAAATAGGATTCATCGAACAAAAATTGATATCTTTCATTCCTATCTATGCATTGTTGGGTCAGATTCTCACACAACATCGGTTTCATTTTCGTCTCCTTTGAGTAACAACATCCTTTAATAACATCACGTGAATTTTAAAATTTAACTAGTAACTCTTTTCTAGGACTCTATTACACCAACATTAGCTAGGCTAGATCTTTGGAATAGGCAAAGAGATACACTCTCCAAAGCACAAAACACACGATAGCATCTTGTGGTAAGGAGTGTCAAATTCCATTTGCAACATTTTGTCTTGGGAGGCCTTTCTCACACAAGAGTCAAACCTGAGGTCGCATTGATATTGACAGAGTTACTCACCCTGCTTTGTTGATATCGGTGTAGAGATTGCATGTATTATGGGGGTCACTTGAAGGTATACCCACAATGATGAGTGGAAGCCTCTCAAGCTGATTTTAGGCTAGATACCCTACCCTTGCATGTGAATCGGACTGTCGACTGTCCCCCCAAGATTTATTGTTGTCGGTGGTAACCTTAGTGGCCTATATTCTTAGGGTCTTACACAAGGTGATTGTGAAGGGGAAAGTCTTCACAGTAGCTGGAATCGATGTTGGCCAAACTCACTCGGGCTCCTTGGAGGGTATACCCATGATTATGTATGGGAGCTTGCACCAGGTTGTAAGTCCATTAAGCAGGTCGTCAATGTAACTTTTCCACCCTAGCCCAACCCCTTCTTGTCTCATCGTCACGACGTTGTATTTCATCACCAATTAGTGACTTAGGAATTAGAAGGTCTTGTTTGCTTGGTTTTGCTTCCTAGATTTTTTACTAGCGCATGCTGTTTGTTTACCCAAGTTGACCATAGAATTTTCTTCGTAATTTTTTCAACTCGATCACAATTGACCCTCCACATCGTTCACGTAGAATGCAAGGCTTACCCCCAGAAAATATGGAAGGTTCTCAACCCTTTCCTACCAAATCACTGGAGGGCTCTCCTCAACAGAAAGAAGTCCAAGACGTCACCACTCCACAAGTGGAAAGAACTGACTCTCTAGAATGGTTCTGAATTACCAATTCTCGAGAGGACTTTCGACTTCATCCCGACTCTAAGAGACGTATTATGCAAGTGAATTATTCCAGAGACTTGGTTGTTTTGTCTTCTAGATCACCGACTGGACCTTTTCTAGGACCTGAAGGTCAAGATCCTTTTTGGACTACTGACATTTTTAGACGGTATCTCTTTGGCTCAGGAGCAGGTGTTGATATCATAGTCTCACCTGCGCTACCCAAAACATATGATCCAGATGCAATACCTTTTACTACTGCTTATTATTTTCCTGGTACAAAATATCCACGAGCTGACCACATCTTAACTCTGCCTTTACAAATGGTCCATTACACAGATTCTACAAATCTTCATACCGGGATTATCGCGGCTAGCCAAGCCCCCATTGGGACACCAATTTTTCCCAAGTTAACCTCGACACTTCCACCCATATATCGTGCGTTGAATGTCTCTATTCCTGTTCCTATGCAAATCACATCGAGAACTCCTAGTGGTCCCAATCCTTCTGGACACTCTCCTCCTGGTTTCATTCCGACACTTCCTTCGCCTCCTTTCATAGGACCTTTTCCATCCTCTATCGGAGGCACTGATCCTAGTGGAACCATTCTGTCATTCATACCAAATTACTAGATTCCTATTGGTGGACAACTTCACCACGGAGGCCCAACTCAACCCCCCCTTGCATATCAAATCCCAATTGGAACAAAACCCCCAATTGGAACACAACCCACGATTGGAGGACAACCCCCACCGACCCCACCCTATGGAAAAAACATACCTCCATCCTTGGCCCAGTATTGGAACCATCTGATCCAACATAATCCTCAATCGAATGGGGGGAAACAACTTCTAGCTAGCTCCGTCATACCCCCTGGTACAGGCCAACCCTATCCAGGTACGTCTAATCCTATTTGGGGCTCGACTGCTCAATCCCATGCCCCCATTCAAGGGTACAACCCAATGAGTTACTTGCGTCCACAACAACCACCGAATCTTCTCGGATCCTCGCATTATATGTAGACTGCTTATGGTCCCACTCGTTTGCTGATGGGACTCCCTCCCCAAAGTCACCAATACCCGCATGTGAATAGACAATTACCTTTCTTAGCCACCCTGGACATCCTGGATCTATCGAGGATTTTAAATGCTCTGATCCATCACTCTCCCAAACTGCCATCTGACATCCCTAAATTTGATGGCAAAGCGGGGAGGACCCGAACAATCACGTAATGAATTTTCACCTTTGGTTCTCATCCAACTCCTTGATGGATAAGTCTATTCATTTACGCCTTTTTCAAAGAACTCTCACGGGTTCTACCGCAAAGTGGTATATAAAATTACCACGAGGTTTCTTCACCGACTTCAACAACCTCACTATGGCTTTCCTCACCCACTACCAGTTACCAATCCGCTATGAAACAGGGACCAAGATTTTGAGTTCTTTCAAACAAACCAAAGCCACTCATATCTCCGATCACATTCCTGAATGGCGACGGAGACAAAGTCTCATCAAACTCGAACTTCCCGATCAGTTGCTGGCATAATTTTTCACGAAATCATTTGTGAACTACATCGGTCATGACATCGCCATGGGTGGAGTTGTCACAGAAGAACATGCCATTAGTCGTGCTCAATACCTTGACCTTATTTACTCACAAACATGTACTCTTTACAACTTACTCCCTGATGCACATCATCCTTCTAATTCCACCACTTTAACTACTCCTGCTTCTTCTCATGTGGTCAACGGTGTGATTGGAACTTTTCATGCCCAACCGCATTCTATCCAAACCTCCAGCAACAACCCCAAACCCATTTCTTCTAATGTTCAAAATGATCTGTCTCCTACCCCTCCCACCAGCAAGACTTCAGAGGTAAATGTTGTTCAATCTACCCCCATTGGTAAAAACAAATCCAGAAAGGGAAAGGGTAAGAATAAGGAGGACAAAAATAATTCACAAGTAGAGAGAACCAAAACACTATGTGTTGATGATAGGGATAAGCGCAAACCCCGATACCCTTGTCTTATCTGTGGTGATGATCACTACACTAAGGATTGTCCACGATGAGCCAAGGTTACTAAGTTCCTTCAAGGGACCACAAAACCACCCACTTCGGTTGTATTGTCACAACCCTTCCCTTCTCAACAACGGGTCCAATTCATCATTCACGACCAACCCTCCCCCTCCAATACATCCTATGTCTTAATGTGTATAGGAGATTCAAAGAAAAATGACATCACACTTACTACTCGAGCCAAAGATTATTCCTCCTCTAAAGAGAAGGTTGATGCTATACCTCCTTCATTGGTCCAACCATCTCCCACGACTCCACCTACCAATGGTCCTCTTCATCTCGAACGATCGAGCCTCAACACAGTCCTTCGCCCTCCTCCAAAGGGCATCATTTGGAAATCAGCTTTCAATCCTCATGCCTATGCTTCCTAGAACTACAATATTGTTGAAGATATGGCCCAAGCACCATCTGCGATGTCAGCCCTCGAAGTCCTTCAAAGTTGTCCTATACGACGTAAGGCACTGTTGAAATATATCGGTGGAATCGACCCTACAGATACGAATTTAATAACTTTTGACTTGGAAGATCACATTCCAAGGTTACCCCCTCAACTCGCATTCCAAATACAAGTCATTGTCTCCAACAAAAGTTTTTGTAGAACTGTTATCGACGAGGGTTCCTTGACGTGTGTCACGTCTATTACCTACTGGAAAGCCATCGGCTCTCCTCCTTTGACTGAATCCCACAACACACTCAAATCCATTAATGGCTCCGGTTTTAAGCCTTACGGTGTCCCCCCTTCATTGCCAATTACGTTAGAAGGCAAAACAGTCCAAGTTGAAGTGGAAATCTTTGATGCTCCTCTCGATTACAACCTTCTACTTCGTCGTAGATGGATTGATTCCATGCATGAAGTTGTGTCGACTCTTTTTCATGTTGTACATTTCTCACATCAAGGAAAGGCAATTACCGTCAACCAATTAGCCTTCTTTAACTCAGATGCGCATACTGGAAACGTACCGTTCATTTCCAAAATCCCCCTGGATACGAGAACATCGGTGTGGATCTTGTTAAAGACTCCTCATTAATGGGTACCTCCCCCATCCCACCACCCGATGTTCCACATCCTTCTGTCGCTTCAATCAACATGATCTTCACCTCTATTCACAGAACCCCTACATCTCACGACCCATGGATGGTACCCAACCCCGACGATCATCTTCGTTATGACTACGAAATGCCATTGAGCCCAGTCGATTCGCCTATCAGGAGATTCCATCGACAACTCCTTCTACCCCCTCTCTTCGTGATCTATCTCTAGATCCGTTCTGCATCATTTTTCCCATGAACAAAATGATTATGTCTGTTATGGAAGACACCCCCTTGGACGATGGACATCATCATTCCATCCTCTTCCTGGAACAACACACCATCAAGATCTACCAACGGATCTCGACCCCGTCAACCGTTGTCATTATTTCCACCGTCCCCGAGTCTACACATGATGTGTTTTCCAAAGGGAACTTAAGCAATATCTCACCCACCATTCCCCTCGACATATCCATAAAACCTGGAATTGTCGAAAATGTGCATATCGGAGCTTCGTGTTAACCTGATGAAATCGTCACCTACAAGTCACTTTTCAAAGAATTTCGTGATGGGTTTTCCTAGAGCTATGAAGAAATGTCGGGTATTGACCTCGACATTGTGATACATGAGCTGAAGACATACCCAGATGCTAAAGCCGTCTAGCAACGCCTTCGTCTGGTCCACCCATGTAAAGCGGCCGCTATCAAGCTTGAAGTCGAGAAACTTCTCAAAGCTGGCTTTATTTACCCAGTGGCTCTCACTGACTGGGTTTCCAATCTTGTCCGAATCGACAAGAAACAAGGCACAATCCGTTTGTGCGTTGATTATAGGGATATTAATAAATCATGTCCTAAAGACAACTTTCCTACCCCCTTTGTCGACCAGATTGTCGACGATTGTGCCGGAAGTGAAATATTCTCTTTGATGGATGGTTTCTCTGGATATAATCAAATCAATATTGTTCCCGAGGATCAACACAAAACCGCATTTATTTGTCTTTGGGCAACTTTTGCCTATTGAAAACTTCCTTTTGGTCTAAAAGACGCTAGCACAACTTTTTAGCGCGCTATGTCTTATGATTTCCATGATATCAAGCAAATAGTGCAACCCTATCTCGATGACTTACCCGCTCATTCCATGCGTCGTGTCGATCATCCAATACACCTTCGAGCCATTTTCCTCCGATGTCGGTTTTACCATATACGCTTGAATCCTCACAAATGCGTTTTCTACGTAGAATCCGGACACTTCTAGGCTTTATTGTTTCATGTCAAGGGATCAGGGTAGATCCTTTGAGGGTCGAGGAAATTATTAATCTCCCTCCTCCTTCTTCTCTTCGCCAGTTACAAACTTTTCAAGGGAAAGCAAACTTTCTTCTTCGTTTCATCCCGAACTATGTCGAGCTAACTCTTAGATTTACAGGACTACTCAAAAAGGGGTCTGATTTCGTATGGGATACCATCGCCAATAAAGCCTTAGAATCTTTGAAATTGTCCCCCACACATACTCCGCTCCTCTTCCCACCAGATTACAACCGTGATTATTTCCTCTACCTCGCAGCCTTGGATTACACCATCGCCATGGTTCTCATTCAGGAAGATGATTCTCATGAAGAACATGTCATCTATTGCTTTAGTCGAAGTCTAACGCCTACCGAAACCAAGTATTTACATGTTGAAAAACTTGCCTTGGAAGCTGTCCAATAATTCAATGTTTCCGGCACTATATCCTCTCTCGAAAGACTACGGTAATTTCTAACTGCAACCCTATGCAACACATTCTCACCCGTCAACTGCTAGGGGGAAAATACTCCAAATGGATCATGATACTCCAGGAGTTTTACTTAGAATTTGAACACGCTAAGTCTAAGAAATCCTTAGTGTTTTCCAAGTTGATATGTGACTTTCCCTACTCTAAGACGGAAACTGTAGCAGCCAATTCATTACCTAATGAATCCCTTTTCCTGATTAGTTTCGATGATCTTTGGTACGAAGATTTCATCATATATCTCCAAACCTAGACTTTCCGGCCCAATTTGTCTAGTACTGACCATCGTCAAATAGGCTACCAAGCCCGTCAGTATATTATCCTCGGTGATACTCTTTATTGTCATGGGATTGACTCAGTTTTTCGACACTACCTCATGTTTGATGAAGCCGAGAAAGCCCTAAATGACTGCCATTCTGGAGCCTGTGGTGGTCACATGTCTGGGTATGCTACTGCCCAGAAGATCTTGCAAGATGGGTATTTTTGGCCCTCTTTATTTAATGATTGTATAATTGTCATCCAAAAATGCCATGCCTGCCAGACCTACAACCATAAAATACGATCACATCCCGCTCCTCTTCACCCTGTGGGCTCCATCGTTCCTTTTGCGAAATGGGGTATCGATTTCATGACATGTCACCCTCACTCGGTCGGGGGGCATGGATACATTATTGTATCTATAGACTATTTTACGAAATGGGTTGAGGCGATGCCGACATTTTCCAACATCGGAAAGACTGCAACATTATTCATATTCAATCACATCATAGCTCATTTTGGTGTTCCTCAGGCTATCATCACCGATCACGGTAGCCACTTTAGAAACTTCATGATGTCTGAACTCACTGAAAAGTTGGGTATTCTCCATGAAAACTCAACACCCTATTATCCACAAGCCAATGGCCAAGTCGAAGCATTCAACAAAGTCCTCATTACCATGCTTTGACGAATGATAGGGATTCAAAAAATGTGTTGGCACATGATGTTGTTTTCAACATTGTGGGCTTACCGGACATTCGTTAAGTCTGCTACCAGGTTTACACATTCTGGTTAGTCTATGGTCTAGAAGCCATCCTGCCGATTGAATGTGAGATACCTTCCCTAAAACTAGCCGTCGAACTCCTACCAAACACTTCTTCCGAAGAAGAACGTTTGTTGTATCTCATGTGATTAGACGAAACTCGACGTGACTCCACCCTAGTCATAGAAGCCTAGAAGAAACGTGTCAAAGCCCAATACGACAAACATGTCAAACCTCACATTTTCTCCGAAGGTGATCTGGCTCTCCTTTACGAACAAGATCAGGACATGCTAGGAGCTAGAAAATTTGAAGCTATGTGGCGAGGTCCTTACATCGTTAGATGAGTTTTGGAGAAAGGAGATTACAAGTTAGTAGATTACGACGGTATCCCTTTGAGTGAACCCAGAAATGGGTTGTACTTAAAGAAGTACTATGCCTAAGATCACATGTGCATGAGTACTTGTATTTTATTGTATCATACTTCTTGTGTGTTACTGTAGTATGCTTTCTGTTATCTGATCTTTTCCCTTATGTTGCATTGTGTTTGGTTTCCAGATGTCAGAGTCTTCACTACTCCACATTGGCTTCGGTGATGGTGCTAGCCGTAGTACTCAGAACCTTTCTTCTGCTGCTTAGGAAATTTATGCCCCTACAACCAAACTTATCACTCTACGAGGTGTATGTCTCGGCTGTGCGACCAACAATATTGCAAAGTATAGTTCCGTATTCAAATTGTTGATTGATGTTATTTCGATCGGTATCCGTCACTTGGTCGATGACTCGATTCGCAGCTAGTAGTACTACAGTTAAGTAGTGTCTATGCTATTCGAATTCCTACTTTATTACGGGTATATTTACGAATACACGTCTTGGAACATTATTTTGATTATATTGAGTATCAACACATTCCTAGATGTCTAAATACATTAACTGATGCATTAGCTAACTATGTATTAGACAGACATTTGGGCCATTTATAAACCAATCACATCACATGTATCACACAACACAAGATAAGCTGGTAGAAGTCATATATATGTATATAACGATCAATTTTTTTTACAAAACGTTTCTGTCCAAGGACAAAAATTTCAAAATCTGAAGCTCATAGCTTCTACAAAGTAGCATCATGGGTGACACTCGTGATAACACATGATTTCCTTGGCAACCCTACGAAGCAGTTGACCAATAGACTTTGACATGCCCACAGTATGGTGTTGATAATGCCGAGGGATCTCTCTGATAGTCATGTCCAGAATGTCAGCAGTCAACCCCTCCAAGTTTTTCTCCACTACCTCATAGTCTTCAACATCCCATCGCACCACTGGAGCCGCCTCTCCTCGTCACTAAATAGGATATGTGCCTAGAGGTCGGTATGGCCCCACATCCATGTCATCAAAAAGATATTTTTGATTAGTTCTTTGATAAACGTAAAATCATTTTATATGATAAAATCACAAAAAAATTTAAAAGAACAAAACGTGTACTTCTTACCTAGGTCACCCCTCTGAGCATCCTCCGGTAGGGATAAATTTGGATCCCCCCGGAAGTCCAATCCAGCATAGGCGTAGTCATCAACCAGTCAAAGAATGAATCATTGTATTTGATGATAGGCCCAACTACGTCTTGGGCCATGAGGTTTCACCACCTCAACATCCTTGGATCCTGTGGGGCTGGTAAACCCCGCTCAAACTATAATCTCAGTAATGGAACCCTCTCAAGGAAGAAGGACACCAAAAGTGATCCGTACCTGAACTGCTTTAGGTCACCCTTCCTGCATTTTGTCAACTGCCTCTTCCTACTGCGGAGAACTGCATCTGACCAATTGAAGACTCATGGCTTTGTGCACTCTATGGCATATTGGAAGTAGCTTTGGAGAGCCATGTGTGGAGCTGCGCTCCCAGATATGCATGCTATAGTGAAAAAGATGGTTTGCAGGGTCAGATCTTGGACCCCCCAAATAACCACCTTGCCTTTGCTTCTTTCTGCCTATGGGACACAGTACTGGCGACAATACTCACTCATAGGGAGTCCGCCACCTCAGCTACCGGTTAAGCTAGTGTGGTACCCACGCTATGATAACCCTGTCAAAAAGTAGATATCCTCGATATCTAGGGTCAAGGTGTGGACTCCCACGTGAAACAACTGCTGGTCCACATCCCACATGTGAACCAGGTACTCCAACAACCTGATTTGGGCCCTCATGCCTAGGATCCAGAAGAATTTCAAGAGCCCACAGTCACGGAGGGTGGAAATGGTGCCCAAGTCATTCCTAGAAATAACATCCTCCTCCTGATGTTCTCTTTCTCACCACTCCATCATTGTGACGGTCAAATGCCTGCACAAGAATCATAAGAAGAGAGTCAACAACTCATTTCAAACCTTGGCATATTTTTTATTGAGCAAAAATCAAAGTGAAATTTCATTTTCAGCCCTCGTAGGTGCCCCTTTAGCACAGTGAGAGATTCTCGCAGGTGCCTTTGAGGCCACCTACAAGAATCATGCATTATCGCAGGCCCCGTATGGATAGCCTACAAGAATGCCCGGGCATAAGTTTTGGCCCTAAAACAAATCCAAAACCTTGAAAATTACCAATGAAAATAAAAACTAAACCATGGAAAAGATAGGAGATCAAGAGCCTACCTCGTTGACGGAGACGGTTCGCCAAATGGTCACCTGTGCCTCCCACGATCGAGCAATGAAATTTGAGGTAAAAAGAGTTGTTTTGGGCAAAGTTCTTGGCAAAATCACAATGAATATGGTAAAATCCATTTTACCCACATTTATTTACTTTTTAACATTTTTGTTGATTTTTATATTGTTTTATTCATCAAACCTAATTCCTAATAGCCCTATGATTGTGATTTTTTGCAGATATAATGACTTGGAAGTCCACACAAGAGAGTATGGATGTTTTTCTTTTTTCGTCACATGTACGATGACTTTTTATAGTTTTTAGAAAAACTTCGAGCTCATTCTTCATTCGTTCTCGTGCTCGAAAATACATGAGAACGTAACCGAGTATACCTTTCTCATCTTTTCGTACTCGTCATGGTAACAAGAAAATGACAAACATGAAGGAGTATGCTTTAATCTCTTTTCACACTCCATAAATACGAAAAGATTGTCGAGCAACCTTGTTCTGTTCACGCTCGTAAAAGTATCCGAACAAAATGTCCGATGGGTGATAGTTTATCCCTTTTTCGGTCCCGTCGAACTATTTTATGAAAAAAGAACTGAGAGAGTTCTCTTTAAGTGTTTTTGAGACTCTCAAAACATGAAAAACCCTCGAGTTTTCTATCTTTGGACTCGTTAAACAAACATTGAAAGACCCGTAATGGGACCAAGCCACTCCTTCCTAGGGTTCGTTAAACATACTCCAAGGGACTTGTTCGAAGGATGGGCTTACATCAACAAGCATATGTTATCCTCCTCAAGCTTGCGTAAAAATAAAGAGGTACTCGCCAGAAATGGTGGGTGAAATTTTGGGAAAGGGATGTGCTTTCCTATTCATATTTTTTGGCAGTAAGTGTCACTCTTGAACATGACACCCCCCATTCATTATTTGAAGCCAGTTTGGGAAATCCATTTGTCTCTTATTCGACTTGCTACAAGGTCATATCCCGAGTCGTCTCTGATTCAGTGCCGCCAAATCCTTGGTCATGTCGTTCATATGTTCAAGAGAAGTTCATCCAAAACCTCTATTGAGTCGGCCATCTACAGTTGTCCATTCCTACCAAGTCAGCTTTCCCTGTGTCCATTTCCATCTATATTCATACTCTGTTTCACCTTCAAAATTTGTTACTTATTTCGTGTCATTGATGGGGGGTACATCAAGGCCCTCCTGTTATGAGTCTTGTTTCTTCGACTCCAATTCATTATCCAGAAACAAGACTCAAAAATTATTTGGTACCTTGGAACATGCATGCCTCAATGACAGGTTCTCTCGCTTTCGACAGTGGGTTTTCATCATCGACCTCTGATCGGGAGATTCTGTTGAATGTTTGACCTCATCTCATTTATTCACATTCATTGGATTGTACTAGTGTACCTTGGGATTCATTTACATTAATGGTGATTTCCCTCGCACTTGTTAACGATTTCATCAATGACCGCTAATCAAGTGGTTTCTACCATGTTTGACTTCAGCACATGTAATCAAATGGCTAGATTTGTACTTTTAGGTGATGAGATTGAAGACCCTGGGTCTCATCTTTTTGATCTGGGCTGCGATGGAATATGTATGATTTGCTGACACATAGATCCACTTTGTATGTCACGTGGCTATGTCATCTTAATTTGAGTCTTCTTGCATAGATCCACAGTGTATTCCTGGTGGCTATGAAGTATATTTGACGACATAGATCCACGGTGTATGATTGGTGGCCATGACCTACATTCATGATGTCATCCATTTATGATTTGAGTATGGGAATGCCTACCTTAGAACTGGTATTATATTCTGCAGATGCTTGGTTGTTTGCAGGTTTTCGATTAGGTGCACTCTTGGTTTCCGACACACACACGTAGTTTACAAAGTATTTCGGCTATCACAGATTCTGGCCTCATACTTTGGGGGGAATTCTATTACACATGATTTTGGTCACTCTGGTGAAGTCTTAACAATGGTGTATTCAGGCTCCCCACAAGGAAATTTTGCCTGAGAAAAGTGGTCCTTGTCTCCTTCCAAAATCATATTTTTAAAGTGATTTCAAAGGCTGCCTATGGCCTAGGGTGCAAGAATCCCTCATTCTCACAGGCCACCTACACTTGGGGTGTGAACTTCTCATAGTTTGTTGCATACACAGGGTGCGAACCTATTTTTAAGCTTGGAAAGGAGAAGAGGTCTCGAGGGTTCTAGAAGGGAATCTTCTAGAAAATGAGTTGGCATTCGTATGGTTGTCATTTTACTGACTTCTCATATTTTATGGGATCATCCTCATCCATGTAACCATCTCTCCTTCTCCTATATATTGAAAGGTTTCTCATGGAAAAGGTTAAGCAAGATTGAATGAAGAATTGGTGAAAGAATTGTGTGAAGAACCCTGCTTTGACAGAAGCTTGAAGGCTCTCTTTGGTCTATCAAGAGGAATTGGATATTCTTCATACAAGTACAGAGCAAGTGTGTTTGTTGGAACCAAGGGTCACTGAAAGGAATCTTATGACATCAAGTCGATCGGGTTGTATCTTCTACTTTCAATTAATATGATACAGCGGCATGTCCCTTTCCCATAAAGTCACTCTTACTTTATTATGTAATTCCTTAATCATATGCATAAGTTGACGTTGAATACATTTTGCTATCTTCACTTTGGTTGGTTTGTGTTGTCTTGGAATTGACCTCACGAGAGCACCGGAGCAAAGCGGGAGCAACAGAGACTTAAGGAAGTGATATAAAGGTATGTCACTTATTCCTCCCTATTAGCGGATTCAATGATTACAACTTAGGGAAAGAGTCATGTCATGTCCTATTTTGTTCTAGATCCAGGTGGATCTAGGGAGATCTGTTAGTGTCTGCGCCTACCGATTAGTCTGATAACAAGAGGCATCCATGAATGTAATGTATGTTCAAAACAAAATTCCTTGAGGAACATGAATCCCAAGGAGGCCTTCACCAGATTTTAGCTTGAGGTTGGACACTTCAGGATATTTGGGTGTTCAGTATACATTTATGGTGTACAGTGAGTCGTTGAAGGAATATCGGATCTTCATTCTTGGTCAGATACAGATTCAGTAAGAGACATAAAGAGATGGTACCTTCCAAGAGAGAAAGATACCTCAGAGATATTTGTGCTATGCCACAACTATGAGCTACATCATTGATTATATACCTTCCTATTGTGAGGAGGCAACTAGTCATCTAGTATGGAGAGATGCCATGATGGAGGAGTATCAATCCATCATGAAGAATGATGTGTGGGATATTGTTTTGAGACCTAAAGGGAAGTCTATAGTGACTTCCAAATGGATCTATAAGATCAAACACCTAGTTGATGGTAGCATCAAGAGGCATGGAATGAGATTTGTTGCTAGATTATTCTCTTAGCTGGAGGGAATAGATTATGAGGAGACATCTCCTCCTCTTTCTCGATACACTTCTATCTGGACGATTATTTACCCTACAAAATCCATGGGTTACAAAGTACATCAGATGGATGTAAAGACAACCTTTCTTAATGGAGAGATTAAGTAAGAATTATACATCGAGAAACCAGATTCTTTCGTGATACATGAGAAGGAGTCTGATGTGTGCAGGTTGAAGATGGCCTTGTATGGAATCAAGCAACCATATTGAGATTGGTATGCAAGGATTGATATACACCTAATGATTTTTGGGCTTCAACAAAGTGTTGTCAATTCCAGCATGTACTACAAGACTGTTAATGATGAGTCCTTGATTTTGGTCCTCTACATTGATGATTTATTCCTCATCGGTATAGAGAGCCTTATTATTGAATGCAAGTATGTGCTGGTCTCTGAGTTTGAGATGAAGGACCTTGGTATGATGCACTACTTCTTGGGATTAGAGGTGTGGCAGAGAACTAATGAGATCTTCTTGAGTCAAGGGAAGTACGCAATTGAGATATTCAAAAAGTTTGAGATATTGAACTTGAAGACCGTGACTACACCAATGATGACAAATCTGAAGAAACTAAGTGTGTCTTCTTCTGATTATGATGAAATTGACCTGACTCTGTATAGACAATTGGTTGGATAACTGATGTATTTGGTTAACACCAAACCAAATAATTTCTATGCAACGAGTGAACTTAGCCAGTTTATAAGTCAATTGAGATAGACACACTAGATTGTTGCGAAGCATGTGTTGAGATACTTGCGAGGCACAGTTCGAAATGCTTTGAGATATACTTCTTGTATTGATATGATATGGAAAGAATATATTGACTCTGATTGGGCAGGGAGTGCAGTGGAAAGAAGAGAACCTTCAGGTGTTGATTCACTTTGTTATCTTCCATTGTTTCCTGGTGTAGCAGGAAACAAACTTCTATGGCTTTGAGAAAAACAAAAGCAGAGTACAGTGCATTAAGTATGACAATTCGTGAAGCAGTGTGGCTTCACAAGTCCCTTGCAGATCTATCCGAACATGTGCTGGATTCCACCATTATTCATTATGGTAACTAAAGTTGTGTGATGATCTTTGATAATCCAGTAATTCATGACAAATCAAACCACCTTGAGATCAACTACCATTTCATCCAAGACATGGTGTAGAGGAAGGAAGTATTGGTGCAGTAGCTTCCTACAGATGAGCAGGTTGTTGATGTTTTTACCAAACCAAGATGAAGTTTAAGTACTTCCATGACAGACTTGGCATGGCAGATAATGCCTCCCTCGCTGAGAGGGAGTGTTGATGTTTGCATCTTCCTGAGACATTCTCCAGATCATACTCCTCAGATATGACTAAGTTGATTTGATCTGTGATGACACTTATCTGAGAAGGGATAAGTGGAACACTTATTCGATAAGGAATAAGTGCAGTTGGGCTTATAACCCAACGTTCCATGTGGAG
This sequence comes from Picea engelmannii, assembly GCA_009831015.1. Lineage (NCBI taxonomy): Eukaryota > Viridiplantae > Streptophyta > Pinopsida > Pinales > Pinaceae > Picea > Picea engelmannii. Next base: position 18,131 of record ML789465.1, read on the forward strand.
AGAAAATGAGGACATGTCAAGGGAGTTGACCCTCGATTTCATACACTATGGGAGTTGACCCTAGTGTTTCTAGAGGGTGTAGCCTCTAGAAGTCCACATGGAGTGCCATGTGCAACAAACTTTCTCCATATCATACTCTGTGAATTGAGTTGAGTTGATTTGTGATGACACTTATCCGAGAAGGGATAAGTGGAACACTTATTAGAGAAGGAATAAGTGAAGTTGGGATTATAACCCAACGTCCCATGTGGAGAGCACATGAGGACATGTCAATGGATTTGACCCTTGACGTTATACACTATGGGGGTTGACCCTAGTGTTTCTAGAGGGTGTAGCCTCTAGAAGTCCACATGGAGTGCCATGTGTGACGAAATTTCTCTAGATCATACTCCTCTGTGAATTGAGTTGAGTTGATATGTGAGGATGCTTATTCGAGAAGGGATAAGTGCATTTGGGATTTTAGCCCAACATCCTAGAGGGAGTAGTCTCTAGAAGTGTTCCTAGAGAAGTAGCCTCTAGAAGTCCACATGGGAGTGTCATGTGTGCCAAATCGTTTACTACCGTGGTGTTTTTTGTACCATTGGAAGAGACTGCATGTCTCTGGACAATAGTTGTGTACTACTATGGAAAGATACCTCCCTAGCTAAAAGGGAGTGTTGATTCTTCAACATCAGGAATAACTTCTCCTGGATTGGGCTCCATACCAAGGGAGATAGAATAAATTTATCACAAAGTTGCACTTGTGGTAAATGGGCCCAGACATAGTCCTTCCTTGATCATGATAAGGAATAATATGGACTCGTGGTGCTTGAAGTAATTTCCACATGTTAGTTAGCATCAAGCCGACATTCACTCATAGGTGTGTACCTGTGGTGAAAGATATTGGTGTAGTCTTAGTCCTATTCATGGTGATTTGACAAGGAATGATAAAGACTCAAGATGTTATATGCTTTTTCATGCGGAACCAAAAGGATAATAATATTAGAGAGATTTAAGTGGCTCAGAGGGAGAGCCGCAGAAGGAGTTTCTCCTCAGTTCAGGTGGGAGAGAGATGTCTTCCAAGACTGACAAACAAGTGTCATGATTCTAGGTTGAAGTTTGTATACCTCAAAGACAAGAGTGGCATGTTGAAAAATGTCTCCCTCGTTGAGAGGGAGTGTTGATGTTTGGACAACATCGGGAAGACATTCTCTAAAGATAATAATTAATAATATAATTATTAATTGATTATTAACTATAGTATATAATAAGTAAATAAAAATAACAAATAGTTATTGATTATTCAAGGGATGCATCCTTTCATGGATGGTCACCTTATGTTCCCTATATATGGAACACTCATCATTGTAATAATATATCGATCATATCTCATATGAAGAAAACCAACAATACACAGTGGAGCTATGTCTCAAAATCAATAATAGAGGATATTTGGGACCAATGGAGAGAACAAACGATCTTCTGCAAGTACCAATGTCTGTGAGGTGGAACCATATAATAGGTAGAGAAGGAGAACAAAAGGCATTATGCTCGTACTTCATCTGATATCTTCACAACAATCCATTGTGGTACATGTATACACTATGTGAATACATGAGTCAAAATCGAACATAATGATACATTATTTGATTACCAGTCATTGATGTATACCGTTAACAAATGCGAGAAAACCCACCGATGATGATAATGGGTTTCAAGGTACTATGGTACAATCTAACAAGTGTGAATAAATGGGATGATGTTGAACACATGGTAGAATATATCGATTAGGGGACTGTTGGCACAAGGGCAGACCCAGGGTTCAACGCTCAAGAGCGCACCAACAAAGCCCTAACTACCGGCCCTTTTGGCAACACCTGTGAAGCAGATGAAGTCTCACCCAGGGTAGAGGTAGGGGTGGTTGCAAGACTAAGGTGTCTGCAAACTTATCTGTGATTATCTTTCTTACAATGCACTTAGCATCAGTTATTACTTAACATAGATTCATTAATATACTTCGCATAAGTCACAGATCATCACAGTGAATAATTATACTAAGAATGATTCAATACTTATTCACAACAATATAGGTTAGATTTAACAGATCAAGAACTAAGCATATCATATATTAGATCTAATGTTCATTCATTCATCAACATCACAGAGCATGACTAGATCTACTTAACCACATCAAGCACTTAGCCAAGAAAGAGATACATACATAAGAGTGAAACACAAAACACTATAACCATAGTTATCGTGGTTCACCCCAACCCTGGGGCTACATCCATAAAGTCTTTTTTATCTTATCTTGGTCAAGTAGTTACAACATAGAGCTTTAACAAACCTTACTTTTCACAGGACAAAAGATCTGCGTAGTTCTCTAGATCCTTATTCCTTTCTCTTCAACATCAGACTATAACATCCTACACTTAACTTTATGATATCATGCACAGAGCACTCTAAGATACATCCAATCACACAGATCCCATAACTAGCACTAAGCTTGCATTCATACATCACATAGATGTACTACTTTTCTATCTCTCCTATGTTACTATCTATATTGCCTATTTATAGATTAAAAAATGGGCCTAAACGTGGGTAAACCCATGGGCCGACATCCCTTTCCTTTTACATCAACCCAAAACCCTAAAATGGATCCCAAAATAGGTATTGTTTCCTTATTTTCTGCTTCGCATTGCACTCCTTCCTTGGCAAGCTGTTGCAGTCCCAAAAGTGGTCGAGTAAGATCAAGTACTCTTCAAAACTTGGTCAAGGGCCAATAGGCCCCCAACACTCACCTGTGACTCATCCCAAGTCACTTAGGTCTGACCAATTCCGCTTCGAATGCCTCGAGCTTGGTTCGAGCGGCTTTCACCTGTTGCAGTGTGACAACCTCTTGTTGAGTAAATTCTTGGAGTACTTTGTCATTGAGAGGTCCTTCCAGGTATTGTTCTATAGTGATGACACCCTGTTTGAGTTGAGCTCCCTGGCTTTCAATTTTGGCGAACAGTTGGCATGCATTCTCTTGGAGTGGTTGCAGTCATTGAGAAACGTCCATTACTTTACTTTGCAGTGTGTGTACTTGTTATTGGGCTATGCGTTGCTCTGCGAACCTCTTCATTATTTTGACTGGGGTCACGAACCTTAGCTGTGCTTGTAGCATGTCTACATGCTTCTTTGGTTCATGGAGTTGTGCCTCCAATGTCTGGAATTTTGGATTCTCTGCGAGGGTTTCATAGGTCTGGGCACTTCTGGTGCTTAGTTGCCTACATTCTGAAGCCAAAGTTTTTAATCGGTCAACTGCGCTTTAAGTAGTGTCTTCTCTTAGATCTCTTATCTCTTGGGGTGTCCCAGGCACAGTGTGGAGCTCCAGATCCATGATGCACTGTTGAAGTTGTTGGATTACGTATTCCATTTGGGTCACCTTCTGTAGAATATGATCTTCCATATCCACTTCTATGATTGTCATAGAGCGCAGTGCCTTGTGAACTCTTTCTTGTGTTTCAAGTTTCTCTGCTAGAAACTGGTCCTTGCTCTACTCTAACTGGGATTTTTCCTCCTCCCATTTCACTTGTAAGTCAAGCTTCTCCTAGTCTACCTTTCTCCGTCACTCTTCATGTGCACTCTGTGCTTGTGCCAAAGCCTGGGTGGCTTTCTCTCTGTCTTCTTGAGCTCGTCGAAGATGAGCTTCTACTTTCTCAACGATCTGGCGTAACTGTGTGGGATCATTGCCTGTTCCTGATATTTCCATTGTTAATGGTGTTGTAAAAGCTGCTTGGCTAGACTAAAGTGCCTGATGCACTTCTTTGAATTCGCCCGTGATCCGACAGAACATTTCCTCCTGCTTTTCTTCTTACTTTTCCACGAGCTCTAATGAGACATCATTCAGCGTGACAATTAAGAAGTCAAAATCATCTAGGGTAAGCATAGTCTTAAGCATGGTCTAGGTGGCCTTAGTTTTCTTTCTGGATGAGGGCCTCGGTGGGGCAATATTCCTTTTCTTGGAGGGATCTTCCTCGTCCCTAGGCGGGGTAACCTCACCTTTTCTCTGTTGAACTTTTGTGCCCCCTAGTTCTTCATCGTCACCTCCCTTCACAGGTGAGAATGAAGCAGTCTTTGTGGATGTGTTATGGATATATTGGACTTCCACATCCTTCTTAGTCTTGCGCCGTCCTAGTGTATCTGGCATCGCTTCAGGGATATCTACGTCGGACATCTCTGCGGGGTTTGCTGCAACAAGGAGGTCTGCCGACCATTCCTTGGTAATCTCCTCCAAGTCATCTTATGTTAGCTTATAATATGATTGGAGTTGTTGTTTGTGCTCGTCTGCGTGCGCTGTGATGTAGGTGAAGTGATGATCTGTGTTGAATTTCATCAAAGTTCGAAACCTATGAAGAGTGTTAGGTGTAATGCGTGGTGTAGACTGAGTGGCATTCCTCAACTAAATGTAGTACACATGGAAGATGGCATTGGATTGCCACTATTTGTTCATGTCGCTGGAGTACCACAGTGTACAAAAATTCACGACCAGGGGTTCAAAGGGTTCGATCTCCAGAAACGTGGCTCCCTCGGGAAGTTCCCACACGATGAAGGCGATGAGTATGAGCAACCAACTAAAGTGTAACTCATACCCTTGGTCATGTGCTTGTCTATAGTCAAGCTCTAGCTAATTTATGAGGTATTTCCCCCAGTTCATTTGTAGACCCTCTATGCACTTCCCTGCGAGGTCAACTAGAAATCCGGTCACCTGTGTAGGTCTATTTTTTCGGATTAACTTGCCTACGATCAATTGGAAACCAAATCATACTACTGCATTCTCAATGGAGGCTACCTTGTAACCTCACGTGCCTTTCTCCAGATCGCCATATGTGTCTTTTATTCATTGAGTGAGAGCACGATCTGTGGTCTTTCCAGGGTAAAAGTCCTACGGGTCAGGGCCCTGCATGCTTATCCCAGTGATCCGATTGATCAGAATCAGATCCACAGTGATTCGGTGATCCAACCATAGGTATCCTCCATGGTAGCAGGACAACAACAGTCGAACAAAGGCTTTACTTCCTGATGCCTCACGAAATGTGGAATCTTCATTACATTGAGGAGGGTTGACTGTGCAAGGTTAGGGGTCCATTGTTGTGGTACAATGTTGGAGTTCTTTCCTTTTGTAATAGTCAAATACTTGTGCAAGGATAGCATACTGTATACCTTGTGATCTCCAAGGTTAAAATCACTGAGTTTCAGCGAGGTGATATTCTCCTGGTCAGCATGAATTGCGCGCACCCCTTTCAGGAGGTACGCAGTGACTACAACATAGTCGAAGTATCTGGGTACAGAGTCTCGATTCACTGGTCTGCTTAGTGGTGGGATATATTTAGGCAAGATTCTTGGGATCATCCTCACAGTGGTGAATTTTTTTCCAAGCTTAGATCATCTTTCCGAAGGTGGTTGGGATGGTCTTGCTCAAGCAGTGGAAGGTGAAGCTGGAAGTATGCCTGAGGACGATGCCTATACACCTGTAGACATTCCTTGTTCTGACATGACTCTCTCAACCATTAAATCAATTAGAATTTCTTCAACAATTTTCTCAGCAGCACTGAGCTCGTTCGACATACAAACTTGGGTCAGCTAGCTCGAGTGCAAAAGGAATTCAGAGATGACAGTGAATAGTAAGGAAATGATCTAAGGGAAAGTAAATCTCAGGGTTCGCGGTTAGATTCTCAGTTAGCAAAAAGTATTCTTTGTGCGTGGCACATCAGGTTAAGTAGGAAATCTCAGCAATGGTCTAATTGCAACGGACATGGGGACTTCATTAACTTCGTTCTATCCATTCTGGTACTATCCAATGGTCTAGTGGTAACGCATAACTATTTTTTGATCCGTTCGGAGCGACAGTTGAACGGGTATATCGGTTCCAACGACTATATTGCTTCATCATGGCGAAGTACTCTATGTCGTTGTTATGATATCTCATCGAAGCTCCCATTCTGTAATTCTTCTTGCTGTGAAGTGTCCTCTAGAACCTCTAGTAACCTTACAGTATTATCCATTTTCTTTCTTAACTTCCTAGCCTTCTTCCCAGTGAGTTTCGTCTTAGTGAGGTTTATCTTCTGTGGTCTTAGTTACTTGGTGCCGTGGAAAATCTTTCTTAGGGTTCCTTGATAATACTTCTTCTGTATCAAAAATAGGTAACTTGATCTTCTATGGATCCTCAAGTTTTCTATTAGCTTTGACATCGGAGGTACTAATATTAAATATCTGTGATCTGCTCTTTTGTTCTTCAATCAAGTGCACGATCCTTCTGTTCATAAATTATTTTAACTCTTGCTTCTTTTGTTCCAACACTTTCTCTTATTCCCTTCATTTGGCCTATTCTCTATCAATCCAGGGTTTTCCTATGAGCATGGTAAACAAGGCGCTGTCTTCAACAAATTTAATGATCTCAAAGTCTTCCTCTGTCGAAGTTCCATTGACATTCATAGGTATCCAGGCGAGCCTTCCACATAGGTTTACTAGCTTTCCTTTGAAGAAACTTGTTCCTCCTAGGGAAGGGATCATGGAAGGCTTTCCTATATCTTCCCAAGTTCTTTCTGGCATAATGTTCATGTGCGCTTCTTCATCAAGAGTACAGTCAATGTCAAAGTCCCCTATTCTTACTTCAATTTGATCCTTTTCTTTGAATATCTCTGATAGCCTAACATGTCGGTGGTCATTCAAGGTATCTCTAATCTGTAGCAATATCTTTTCTGATTCTTTCTGGGTTTCTACTATAATCTTGGTCTCTTGATCTCCCTCAGGGTTTGCTTGTTCCATATTCAACTTCTCAAGCCTAACAATCATTCTAGGGAAATACAATACTTCATGGTCCATAACCTTACAACAGAGGCACTAGGTCTTCTCCCAGGGCATTCTTTAGAAAGATGTCTCAATTTTCTGCAACTATAACAGAGGGTTAATCCTCTCATCCGTTTAGATGTTCCCCAACTCCTTCTGTACTGTGCACTAGAATCATGGTGGCTAACTTGCAGAATTTTTTTTCTAGGAACTTGCATCCACTTGTTAGTCCAAACATTCTTTCAATGCATGGGTATAACATATCTATCACTATACTTATCAAATCTATTCATATCAAACTTTGTTTCATCTATTAATGCCCTAGTTTTGAATCTAGGATAGAATCTATCAAACATACCTAGATCTATGATTTAGAAACAAAACATTTCACTTATCTTACCTTCTACAGAGCACAAAGATTCTAGGTCTAAAACTTTTAACTATTCTTACCTTTATTGATGCATAGAGCTTATATATCTTACCTTTTTATTTGCATATATGACTTGCATATATATGACTTCATATATGACCTCTCTTTCTTCAGATTTGACCTCTCTTCTTGGAACAATGATTCGCAGGTCAAACAGAACACTGAAAACTAGGGCAACAGATCTACGCATAGAGCTTGTTTCACACAAAGATTCTTCTTCTTCAGTTCCCAGCAATCACAGTTCCAGGTCCCGGCAACAGAACCATTTGTTGGCACAAGGATAGACCCAGGGTTCAACGCTCAAGAGAACACCAACAAATCCCTAACTACTAACCCTTTCGGCAACACCTGCGATGCAGATGAAGTCTCACCCGAGGTAGAGGCAGGGGTGGTTGCAAGACTCAGGTGTTTGCAACCTTAGCTGGGACACAGATCTGTGATTATTTTTCTTACAGTGCACTTAGCATCAGTTATTCCTTAACATACATTCATTAATATACTTCACAGAAGTCACAGAGCATCGCAATGGATACTTATACTAAGAATGATGCAGTACTTATTCACATCAATATAGGTTATATTTAACAGATCAAGCACTAAGCATCTCATATATCAGATCTAATGTTCATTCATTCATCAACAACATAGAGCATGACTAGATCTACTTAACCACATCAAGCACTTAGCCAAGAAAGAGATACATACATAAGAGCAAAGAACAAAATACTGTACACACAGTTACCGTGGTTCACCCCCACCCTGGGGCTACATCCACAAAGTCTTATTTATCTTATCTTGGTCAAGTAGTTACAACACAGAGCTTTAATGACCCTTACTTTTCATAGGACAGAAGATCTACGCAGCTCGCTAGATCCTTCTTCCTTGCTCTTCAACATCAGACTATAACAACCTGCACTTACCTCTCTGATCTCATGCACATAGCACTCTAAGATACATCCGATCATACAGATCCCATTACTAGGACTAATATTTCATTCATACATCACACAAATGTACTACTTTTCTATCTCTCCTATCTTACTATCTATATTGCCTATTTATAGATTACAAAATGGGCCTAAACATGGGTAAACCCATGGGGTGACATCCCTTTCCCGTTACATCAACCCAAAACCCTAAAATGGACCCCAAAATAGTTCTTGCTTCTTTACTTTATGCTTTGTGTTGCGCTCCTTCCTTAGCAAGTTGTCGCAGTCCCAAAAGTGGTCGAGTGATACCAAGTACTCTTCAAAACATGGTCAAGGGCCAACTTGGACATTGATGTATTCCCACTTTCAGTAGCAAGGAAAATTTCCACTAATGACTGCAAGCCCCAAAGTACCAAATATGACTCTAGATCCCTATCTTAGAGAAATATGTGTCGAAGTCGATGGGAAGAGATCCACTAGAAGGAAGGAATTAAGGCATCCTTTATCATCCAACATGAGGGATGATGGAAGGAAAAAGATTTGGAAGAGTTCAAATGAACAGACAGATACTTGTGATGATGAGATTGACTTGAATGACTTGGGAAGGTAGACTTGCAAATTTAGAAACTAATTGTAGAATGGTCAACTCAGGTTGAAATTTTCCCTTGAACAACAACATGACACATTATGTGACTTAGGTAGCATGGACTATAAAATGGGATACATTTGTGATACAAGAGACATCAACAAATGCTTCATATGGTTGGAAGAATAACCAACCAGGGGAGATAAAACTCAATAAAAAGAAAAAGTCTCCTAAATCCATATTATACCCAAAATGATTAGATAATGACTCAATATTTTTCTTTGATCAAGAGTGACAAGACTACTACCAACACAATAGATAAACACTTTCCCCTCTTCTTTTTGTTGAAAATACTAAAACAATTGAGAGGGGGGGGGTGAATCAGTTGTATATAAGCTTAAACAATTTTATACTTATTAAACCATTATTAATCTTTCTTCATGTGGTCATCAACAATGTACAACATATGAACAGTAAAAGTAAAAACCATCAGTCACACATGAAGTACACACAGATATAGATTTTCACGAGGAAACCCATAAAGGGAGAAAACCTCTTCTTCTTCGAAATGATAGGAAGTCTTTTGAAGTTCTGTACATCATTTACAATTGAGCACCAACTCAATGTGAGGATGCTACCTCTGTCTTACAAGCTGCAACTTGTTTGAGAGCTCCAACTCTCTAGTTTCTCTAGAACCCACTAGAAGGAAACACCAACTCCCTAATTATTCCAGCACCAACTGGATGGAAGCACCAACTTCCTGAATATTCCAGCACCAACTGGATGGAAGCTCCAACTTCCAGTTACACAGGCTCCAACCTACATAACAGAGAACACCTGTTCTCCCTAGCACCACCCTGCCACCCTTGTTTCTCTGGCTACCACTAGATGGAAGCTACAACTTCCTGTGTTCAAGCACCCACTTGAACTTCTGAGGACAACAGTCCTCCCGAGCACCTCCCAACCTCCCTCAAATATCAAATAATGAACACATAGACAATTACATAGATAAATCAATTCTTACCAATCTTTCTGTGTATTTGATCTTCAACAAACTGTTCTGCAATTCTTTTATTCTTATGGTTGTTTAGCAGGTCAGCTCTGCATCACCTTTTCTGTTCTGCTCTATCTGTCCTTATGTTCTGCTTCTGCTCTCCATTTCGTCTCTCTCTGTGCATTTGCTTCATTTCCTGCTACGCCTATGCTCCTTTTCCTTTTCTTACTGTTTACTCATTTTTCCCTTTTGAACAACCCCTGAATTCAGTCTCGTTCATATTCTTTTATACAAGTTACCTTGACGATTCCACTTCCCTTTCCAATGGGAAATCCAAGGACATCTGTCTTGGCAACTGAAACGTTAACCAATTCGTCATCATGAGTCCGTTACACTTAACGGATTCATAACTGAAGCTTTAATGTGTGAAGAAGAACACCATCCCTCCGATCAATACTCGATCCAACGGTCCAGATCTAATCGAGATTTCACTCATCGCGATTTCGACATTTGCGATGTCAAAATTCACAAGTCCTCCGGAATCGCGATTCTCTGATTCCCGATGGCTCCTTTCATATGCTAGCCCTCCTGAGCTTAGCTCCCGGTCAATGTGACCGTCACTCCATGACCACATCCTTATCTCTGACAGCTGGCCTCCACTACGCCACCATCCTCCTTTGCTGCTGTGCTGACATCTGGCCCCCACTCATCGGGGTTTCGCGGATCGCGATTCTGACTTGCACAAAAATCTTGTCAACGGAATCCCCGATTTCCCGATGAACAAAATGCTGATGGTGCCTTGATCTTCGACACCTGTCCCTCAGATGGACGGTCCCGATCCCTCCGAGATTTCGAGACTTTCGATATCAAGTGACTTTGTCATTTCAAAGTCCCGATCGCCGATGCCTCTACTGACGTCACACGTGGTTTGACACGTGTTAGATCCTGCCATGTGTCACTCTGATTCGTGAATTACATGTGCCTGAAGTGTTGAATCTGCCTGACACTTATCATTCCCTGGTTGTGCCACGTGTCCCTAGCTGACGTGGTCTACTTTTGTGAGTTGGATCAATGGTCTCGATCACTTATAGCTCGACGGCTCAGATTAGATCTCGCGATTTTGCACATCGCGATTACTCCCACTTCTCCTTGTACTTTAAAGGGCGTGTATGTTGTCTTTGATCTGACGATGATTGGGTCTTGTTCTTGAATCTAACGGTCACTGATTCATCTCCACAACCATAACTTTACTCGCACTCCATGCAGAGATTCAACGGTCCAGATGCAGTCCTTATCCAACGACTGTGATTACATCGCGAAATCACATATCGCGATTTCAGGGTTTTCATTGTCATTGTTCATGAGACTCGTGAAACTCCGATTCCCGATTCTCTGATGAGAAAAATCAACGGTCCATATCTCAAGCTTTCTTTAACGGCTGCGATCAGATCGCGAAATCGCATATCGCGATTTCGGGGTTTTCATTGTCATTGTTCATGAGACTCGTGAAACTCCGATTCCCGATTCTCCGATGAGAAAAATCAACGGTCCATATCTCAATCTTGCTTTAACGGCTGTGATCAGATCGCGAAATCGCATTTCGGGATTTCGGGGTTTTCGTTGTCGAGTGAACTAGACATTTCAAAGTCCCGATCCCCGATTCTCCGATGGCTTATCTCTCTCGCAACTTCTACAGATCTGACGGCCCTCGTTCTTTCAGGAAATTTGAATGAGATCCTACGGTCATTGACTCTTCTCCTCCTGATTATTGCTGCGCTACTATTCATTGCTATTGTCATCACTGGAACCACAACTGTACTTGCCATCAATGACAAGTATACACTGATTTGCTTTCTGTTAACTGAAATTGCCAACAATATCCCCCTTTGGCATTGATGGCAACACTTGCATTCAGACTCAAATATCCTCTGCATTCGACCATTCAGACTCTTCTCTTCATTCAGCCAATCAGGTTCGAATCTGTTCCCAAACATTTCGAACTCGACTCCTTTCTCCCCCTTTGACATCAATGTCAAAGAAGAAATATTCTTCCACTGATCTTGTTGCAGAACATACTCCCCCTGTCATCTATAAGCATTTAGGAAATTCACCGGATATTCAATAAGAACTCCCCCTGACCAGATGCACATATTAGACAGAAGAGTTTGTAACCCCCAGCTTTTGACGAAGATATCCAAAAGGGGTCGCAACTAATGGTTTAGTGAAAATATCAGCAATTTGTTCTGTAGAGGGTATATAGTTCAATTGAACAATTCTGTTTGATACTTGTTCTCTGAGAAAA
>ML789465.1:42652-54668 GCA_009831015.1 Picea engelmannii
GTGATAAGAGGTATTGAGTAGGGTGGGGGTCTGAGTTAATGAGGAGGCGCCATGTTAGTGGGGGACCTGCACTCAAATCGCTTAGCTCAGACCCCCTCGTTAAAGGAAGAATGTCAAGGGGGGGGCCTGATATGGATCTTGAGCTGTAGATCTGAGTGCGTAGATCTCAGTTGACTAGATCTACGCATACCTTAGCACCATGCGTCGGGGCATACAACCTTAGGATAAGCGACATTTAGTGGGTTTTAGCCCGCTTCTTGTCATTTTTTTGCTAAAATTCCATTTCCTAAGGAAAACACCCCCGATCAACAATGTGTGTTAACATTAGGCTCCATGGGGAATAGAGTCCTCTCTGTGAGGCTCTAAGAACTCTTCTGCAGCTTCAATGCCTTTAATATTGGGTTGTGGAGTCACTTCATCGAAATAGAAAATAAAAGAGAAAACGATAATTACAATGACATGGAGAAGCCATGCATGGCTCAAACAATGAATTTTTTAAGAAAATTCCCATTAATACGGCCACAAAAAACCTCATCCACCTCCAAATTATGTAATCTATAAGTGTTATTTGGAAATATCTCAAATATTTTGAAGGGTCCAATCCACAGGGCTTCAAATTTACCATGATTTCCCTTGTCCTGTTTGGGTGCATCCCATTTCAGTATTAGATCTCCCAGTTGGAAATCCTTTTTAGTACTCTTCCTATTAAATGCCTTCTTGATCTTCTGCTGATGTTCATGTGCTTTGTCCAACATCTTCTCTCTAGTTTGCTACACTTCTACCATATTTTTTATTCTTCTGATCATATCATCAGGCTCCCCTTGGTAGTCTTGGAAGAATTTTTCCACAGGCAAGGCAAGATGAGAAGGAAATATTGCCTCAACTCCATACACGAGCTAAAAAGGAGAGACACCCAAAAATCTCTTTGTTGTCACTCTGTCAGCCCACAGAGCAAATTTGGGCTTTGAATCCCATGCTTTCTTCTTTTCCTCTAGTAGTCTTTTGATAATCTTTATAAGGCTTTTGTTAGAGGATTCTTCTAGTCCATTGCCTTCGAGATAGTAGGGGGTGGATTGGATCAATAAAATTTTGAACTACTTAGAGAAATTGACCAATGGCTAAGCCTTGAAGGATGCGGCGTTGTCAGTGATGATTCTATTCGGACAACCACACCTCGCCATAATATCTTCAAGGAAACCAATGACTACTTTGTGAGAAGCACTCCTTATGGGAATAACTTCTATCCATTTGGTGAAATAATCTATTGAAGTTAGGATCTATCTGTGTTGACCACTCAAAGCAGGATGAATTTACCCAATAAAGTCTAGGCCCCACTGCTGAAAGGATCTTGCAACTACCATAGGCTTCAGTGGCAGAGACTTGAGTTGCTGCTTCCTAGAGAACTTTTAACACTTAACACAAGCCCTAATATTTGCAAAGACATCAGTGGATAGGCTAGGCCAAAAGTACCTAGCCATGAGAATTTTATAGGCTGTGGTTCTCTAGAAGTGATGTCCCCCACATAGTCTGTCATGAAAATCAAACATAATCCTTTGGGCCTCTTATGGGTTTAAACATCTCAAGAATAATACTAGAGGGTCTTTCTAATACATGACCTAGTTAATATGGAAATATCTAATTTCTTTGAGCTTTAAGGATCTATCATTTATTTTTCCCATTCCATCAGGAGGTCTTAACTCTTGCTGAAAAAATATAATCTCTTTGTACAAAGTGCATTCTGCCAATGGAGGGCTGATTGTTGGGCTTGTTTCAGATAACTCGGCTTGCTGATTTTCTGAACAGGTGTTGATGAAGTTGACCTCCAAATATTTGCAATTGGATTCAACCAATATCTTGACTAAACCTTGTCCTTTGACTATCTTGGTAGGATTTATTTCCATATCAAACTCAAGGATTTTGGCAATCCACTTTCTCCTTCGTTTGTCTATGTCAGGTTGACTGAGAATGTCCTTCACAGAGGCTGAAGGAACATATGCAATGATCTTTGAGCGCATAACATAAACTCTGAAAGCTTTGAGAGATCTCACCAAGACATAGGCCTGCTTCTCCCTGATGTCATATTTTATCTCAGCATCCCTTAGTGCTCTGCTAAAAAAGGAAATAGGCTGCTCCAACCCTTCAACGTTTTTTTGCAATAAGATGACGACCACTATATCAAAAGAAGAAAAAGAAAAAATCAAAAAATCTTTGGAGTAATCAGGACTGATAAGCACAGGTGCCTTAGTCAATTCTTTATTGATTTGGTTGAAATAATTTATGGACTAAGCTATCCGTTTCACTTCATTTCCCTTCCTAAGCATGGTTGGTATGAGCTTTACCATTTCAACAAAATTGGAAACAAACCTTCTCAGGAAATTAATTTTTCCCAAGAAATACTGGACTTCCTTCCTGGATATTGGGATTGACAAGGCTCAGATTGCTTCTACCCTGCTAGGATCAATCCTGACTCCCTCAGCTGATACTATGTGACCCAGTAATTTCCCCTCTTTCATGGAAAACAATGATTTCTTGGGATTTAAGGAAAGACCAAATTTATTTCATTTTAAGAACACCCTTTTCAAATGTTCACAATGCTCTGTATCAGAATTTGAGAAGACTGTAATTTCATCCAAATAGATGACCAAAAATTTATCCCTTTCTCCAATGAAGGCGATGTCCATGGCTCATTGAAAGGTCTCCCCTATGTTCATCAATCCAAGGGGCATTTAAGCGTACTTGAATGTTCCCCAAGGAGTGGTGAAAGTTGTTTTTTATCTATCTTCAGGAAGGACAAAGATCTGATTGTAGCCCGAAAAGTCATCAATCATGGAAATTATGGATGCACCTGTCACGCTCTGCAATATGTGTTCCATATTTGGAAAAGGGTATTTGTCCTTCTTAGAGATTCTATTCAGGTTCGTCAAATCGACACACAGTCTGATTTCCCCATTCTTTTTTCTTACTGGGACCATGTTGGCTACCCATTTTGAATATCTCAAATGGACAACTATTTGGGCGTCCACAACTTCTTTACCTCCCTTTCCATAATAGGTAGCAACATATGATTTATTTGTCTTAATTTCTGCCTAAATGGTTTGGCTTCCTCTTTCAATGGGATCTTATGCTCAATGACACTTGTGTTATATGTTTTGAGATCTTCATAGGTCCAGGAAAACACATCAACAAATTCCATTAATATCTCAGCATACTCGGCCCTTTGCTCCCTCGACAAGCTTCTTGACATCTTGACAAATTTTGGATCCTCCTCTGTGCCAATATTTCACTCATCCACATAATCTTCCTCATTTGTGGCCTTACCTTTTACTGCCACATCATTTATATCAAATAGTATTTCCAAAGGAACTGGTCCCTTTGGGCGGTGATTGCTAGGCAACTGAACAATATGATGATTAGCAATTTTTTTCAAAAAACCATCAGCATGAGGATTTAATTTAGAATCGGGATCCTAATCAATGTGTAATGCATAAAATTCATCACAATTTCTAGGAATATTTTGATCTCGAGATAATCTTCAAACACTTTCAAATTATTGACATTATCAGGTATAGAGGGTCTATATTTAACTTCTACATCATACATGAGCTTAGGTGTTAGAGGGACTCTGAAATTACTTGTTGAGATAGCCAAGGAATCAGCCAGGGCGTTCTCTTCCCTTGGAATAAATGAAATATTGAAAGGTAAGAAACAATTATCAACTAGATCCCATACTTCATTTCTGTAACTCCTAAGCTGAGGGTTATTGGCTTGATAAATTTTTCTGATATGATGGAAAATTAACTTGACATCCCCAAAAATTGATACCTACTTGTTATCCATGTCCTTTGTATCCCTCAGACCCAAAACAAGAGCTTCATAGTCTGCCACATTGTTGGTAGTTTCAAATTCTATTTTGTAGGACAGAGATATAATCTCTTGAACAGATGAAAAAATGACCACTCCAATACCAACACCTTCTCTTGAAGAGGCTCCATCAAAGAACATTTTCCAAACATAAGTGACTGGAGGAGATTATCCACATAGAATAAGGGACTGTTTTCTGATTTCAATAGGTGGTTTGGGAGCATCAGTAAGCTGCAACAAGCTAGATCCCAAATCAGTATCAAGGGAAAAAATAGGATGATTGGTGGGGCATATTCATCACTGATAATGTAGGCTAGTTGAGCTTCTCTGTACAGTCTTCTATGCTCCCCTATGAACACAGTAATGGTAACATATGTGAGGTCCATCTGCAATGTTCCTCTGAGTCTCTTTATCTAATATCTTAACAATAGCATGCCGAACTTGTGGGGAACATCAACTACCACGATATCCATGACCACACTTTTCATGGGCAACTGAAACAAGGTCATGCCCATATCTTTAATGACCAGAAGACACTGTACTTTCCTAGAATCAAAAGAATACAAATCATGATAATCTTTCTTGATTTCTAGTCCAAGTTCATCCATGGCATATTTGGGCATGAGATTATGAGAGGCCCCTGAGTCCATCAAACAATTATGCAACACCTTGTCATGTATGTTCAGAGATGTATAGAAGGAAGGGGATGTATCATCTCTATCTTCTACCATGGGACCTAATATGACTGCTGGATTTTCATGCTAAATATTAACTGATTCTGAGGAGTGAGATGCAGGCTCAGACTATAATAGATTAGAGAGAGACCTTTTAAAATCCTCATTCTTGACTAGTTCTGAAAGGGGTATGAGGATCCTAATCTTCTGAATTTCATGCTCAAAGTTGAAAGAGTAGGGGGCCTTCGGAATTTATTTTGCTTCAGGGACAGGACCTTTGGCTAATGGTGAGGGATTCTATGTTTTTTTCTCCTTGCTGTTGTTCACTACATCTTTAGAAGGATTCTCTTCTCTGGAAGGATGATCAGGGACATCAGACTTCCCTTATTTCTTCTTAGACCTGAAATTATATCTATGGGGACTACTATTGGTCTCCTCCCCTTTACTCAAATCATTTATTTGGCTGTTCATGAGGGACTCCTCATATGCATATTGAGTTAAATGGGGAAAAGGGGAGGTGTCTCCAAGATAATGGATTTCAGGATCTAACTCTTCTTCCTCACCTTCTACATCAACGACAATATTATTTCAGAGAGGGGTTTGGATTTTCTAATCATCCCTATCTCTGCTTCTAGGATCTCTTGGAAGTATCTGAGGGGTATTGTTTGGTCTTCTGAAGTTACCCCTGTTATCAGTACTTTGGGAACTCTTATAACTCTGCTTCCATTCAAATTTCATCTTCTCCATTTCTACAGAAAGAGACTTCACCAGCTTGGTCAATTCATCTACTTGAGGGTGGGACGCAGAGGAACCTGAGGTTGAAGATTTAGATCTCCCTCTTCCTCCGTCTCTATCAGTTTTATTCCTAAGTCTGTCAACTACCAATACATTGGACTCTACTTCGAGGGCTGTATCTTGCATATGATTCAAGGGAGTAGCTCTTCTTTCTCTTAATAGGAGGCATAAATCAGGGTAAAAAACAATAGCATAAGTAATTTTAGAAGATGCTTCTGTAGGCTTTATCTCAGCAGGGATATTATTGTACATTTTGTTGAATATTTTGGAGAAATCAGAGACAGAATCTGCCTCTTTTCTTTTTAGGGACCCAAACTCTGTGATATAATACACAATGTATTTTTTATCCCCCCATTGTCTCAAGAAAACATCATCTAAAGCCTCAATCCCAACAATGGATCCAGGGTTTAATCCTCTAAACCATTTCCTAGCCTCACCATCAAGGCTCTAGACAAAAACTCTCATCCACACATCCTCATTTTCAATATTCAAATTGTCTTCATAACTGTATAAGTAAGCAAGGTGTTCTTCAATAGTTATGTCTTCTTCCCTAGTGAATTTTGGAATGTATTTTAGGTAGTCTCCAGCAGGGAGGGAATTCATTGGTTGAGGTAGGACCAGAGGGGCATATCTTTCAGCCACTATGGCATTCATTATGTTCCTAGCAGGATTAGCGCCCACCATTGGGATGTGAGGTGGAGGAGAAACATGAGGGGATGGATCTCGAACAGGGGAGACTGGGGGTGTGTTTCTAGGAGGAAAGGGAAACAACAAAGGATTAGGGGAAAAGGCTAGAGGGATTGAGGGAATAAAAGTTTCCCTCTCTATAAAAGAAACAAATCTAACAGGGGGAGGAGTGGTAAAACCCAGAGTGATAAAATATTCTGAGGTCTTGGGGTCTAAACCATGGTACAACTTTAGGGGAGATAGGAGTGACAAGAATTTCTCCTTCCAATCCTAGACTAAGAGAGGATAAATCAACAGGAACAATCCCAAAATTTAAGCTTCGGTAAACTCCAGCAGATGATATAATAGGAAAAAGAGAAGAAAATATTGGAGTTTCTAAATGAGGGTGGTGAAAATCATCAAAAATACCTGGTGTTGTAGTAAAATCTCCCTGCGGACAGGTAGACCGCCTCTAGAGATTGACCTTAACCCTAGACAGAAAAATGCTTAACGTGGACACTGACTTCCTTTCAAATCTATCTAAACTAATACATGAGAAGGAAGGATAACAGAAGTACCTCTTAATCGACGTTTGTCCCTGCACACTCCGAGTTGTGCTCCAATCCTTTTCTCCTCGTTGAGTTCTGTGGACAAAAAAAGATACGACCACTTCCTACTCTATTGACATTAGCTTGAAAACAGATCTATCAATAAATGACAAGTTCATGTAACATCAGACACAAACTAGAGAAAAACAGGCCAAGCATGTTATATTAATGAGAATAATGACAGCAGTACTTACAATCGTAGATGCGAATGCGACAACTTCGTCAAGTCCCCTTCGTCTAACCCTTGCCTGAAAGATCCACAACTTGGATAACAACAGCTTCACTGATCACTCTCCTTTGGCAGACTGTAAGTTTCCTCCAAGATCATAAGTTTCATATGTTCAACTCTTCCCCAATCAGCTCCAACACCACTTATGAGATCATAAGTTTGGTGTAACTCTCCATTTTCCAGTCCTCTTTCACCATTAGAAAGATTTCTTATATAGCCTTGGAGAGGCTTCAACCACTTGAGACATCCTTGGGGAAGTTGAAGATTTTCCTCCTTCAGTTGAGGATCTGCCCTAGGATCATGGCTGGACTAGGGATTCGAATCCAACTGCTTTCCAAGAATGAAAAGATGCTTCCCCCATCCATCTCAACAACTTAACAACTGCCCAGAATAGGTAACGCTCCCTCAAAAGGGCCATCAGAGCATTGTAGCACTCCCTGAAAAGGTTAAGGGAAGCGCCAACGCTCCAAAATCTATAGCGCTCCCTCAAAAGGGCCAGGGGAGCGTTATAACACTCCCTGATAGTGTAAGGGGGAGCGTCGGTGCTCCGAGATAGTGTAAGGGGGAGCGCTCCCCTCCAAAAACTCAGTTTTTGAGGTGCTTTCAAATGGAAAAAGGTTTGCAAGCTTTTTGACTCATTTCTCCTCTTCCAACTCAAATGTTTGAGGTGTTTCAAGTGTGCTTCTCATGTCGTTATAGGCACGACATAGGAATCATGGAAAAATGCTTTGCTTGACACTTGCGACACTTGTGAGAAACATGCGACACTTGCGACTTTTGTGAGCAAAATACGACACTTGCGACCTTTGTAATGATGACACTTGCGACACTATCAAAGTGAGTAATTTTGATGTGTAACAGATTGCCCCCCAAAGTATGAAGTTAGAAGATGCAAACTGATGACTGAAATACTTTGTAGACATTCAAGCAATGGTATAGACTCAGAGAACCTAACGGAAGCTACACACAAACATCCAACAAATATCATGACATATTTCAAAACCCAAGGCAGGCATACCTATGCTTGGGTGATCAAGACTTGCTAGATATGGCCGCCATAAAATACACTGCGGATCCATAATTGTGTTGATAAAAAGGTATAGCCACTGAAAATACACTATGGATCTATACACTAATGACATGAACTGATCGTAGCCACGAAGAATACACAGTGGATCTACGAGATGACAATACATAGCCACGACCAATACAAAGTGGATCTATGTAACAGTGTATGTGTTCTTTGTCCAATAGAAATTCCTTCGCAGCCTGGGCAAAGCATATATCAAAGTGATCGCTCAAACCAGGGTCTTCTTACCAATCCAAATATGGTACATATCTGACCATGCGAATATATGTCTTGATGTCGAACATGGCATAAACCACTTGATTACCGGTCAATGAGGTAAACCATTAACAAGTGCGAGGGAGATCACCATTAATGTCAATGATTCCTAAGGTACCTTAGTACATTTCATCGAACGTGAATAGATGAGCTGAGGTCGAACATTCGTGGAATCATTCGATCAGAGGTCAATGATGTAAACCTACTGTCGAATGTGAGGAGGCCTGCCATTGAGGTATACAGGTCCCAAAGTACTAACTGGTTTCTAAGTCTAGTTCCTGGATAATGTGTTGAAGTTGACAGGAACAGACTCGTCGAGGGAGGGCCTTGATGTATCCCCCATCAACGACATGAAACGGACATGGAGATGTGATTGGAAGATTGAATGGACATGGACTGACACAGGTTTTGAGGCAAGATACTTGGGATGGCTGACTTTAGAGGCGGATACTTCCCTTGAACACTGAGGCACAACAACAAAACATGACATGGACCAAAACTATGCAATGGATACTGTGACTTGCGTCCGGTGACCCAAAGGAGTGAAAGGAACTCAAAGGATTGGCTCAGTGCAGAGGTTCAGCAGATTATGATATGTGCAGATGAAAAAGTGTCGTGTTCAAGGGCGACTCTAAGAAGTGCTGGATGATGTTCTCAAGAGACTGCTTGGCTTGCTCCTTTCAATTTTTCCCCCATCCAGATAGATGAGTACCTCTTTTTGATTTAATGAGCTCGAGGAGGATAACACATGCTCGATATAACTCACCTTCGGTAAGTTCCTCTTCCTTTGTTTAACAAACTGGAAGAAGTAAGGGTTCATTCCCATATGGGTATGTCGATGTGTGCTTTAACGAGTCCAAAGACAGAAAACTTGAAGGTTTTTCGGGATTATAGAGTTTGGAAAAACACTTAAAAGAGAACTCTCTTAGTTCCTTTTTCGTACAGTAGTCCAATGAGACCGAAAAAGGGTTAAACTATCACTCGAAAGACACCCTTTCTGACCTTTTAACGAGTGTGAAAGGAAGCAAGATCACTCGACAATCTTTTCATATTTAGAGAGTCTGAAAAGGGTTTAAAGGAGACTCTAGGGGGGTTCCTTTTTCATGTGTTCATTTATCCATACGGGTCCGAAAAAGAGATAAAAGTTTACCCGGTTGCATTCTCATGTATTTACGAGCACGAGAAAGAACTAAGACTAAGATCGGTATGCCCCCATCTTGAAAGATGGTGACTTGACTCCAGAATGATCCTCAAAGGCTGGAGACATGCCCCCCAAGCTTCAATTCATTCACCGACTTTGAGGTTGTCACCAATTTCTATGCTAGATGGAGAAAAAGGATACAGGTGGATGAAATGAAGGTTCAAAAATGATGCCTAACGAAAGACTCGACTCGACATCTACGAGATCTGGCGAAAGACTCAACTTGAAGGGAGAGATGATTGTTTCATTTTTTAATGAGCTTGACATAGGAAAAGAACTATGCTCAAGGTTCCAGGTTCGATCCCTAGATTGTTGTTTCATTTTTTAACGAGCTTGCTATAGAGAGGAAAACTATGCTCAAGACCTCTATTTCATTTTTTAACGAGCTTGCCACAGAGAAGGGAAACTATGCTCATGATGCCCCCAGCATGAAAGCTAGTGGCCTCTGTTTCATTTTTTAACGAGCTTGCCGCAGAGAAAAGAAACTATGCTCGTGATTGTGTCTGAATCATGGCTTCCAAGAGGATAATTCTTTGGAAGGATACCATGTTGAAGGATAAAAATGGGTCATGGCTTCCAAGAGATCTTCTTCGGATGGAAGATAATCACTCTGGAAGGAATACGTGTCGAGGGTCGTGATAGGGGTAAGGAGATCAAGCTCCAATAACCCTACTGAAGAGATAACCATGTCAACTACCGGATCCAAATCATCGGAAGTTGAGGTCATGGGAGACAACGCCACATAATTGACATGTGGCAGGGTTGATACTGTCTGCATATAAGAACCACTTAGGGAGGTAACCCAGTCGGGGCCAATGAATGAAAGTTGATCAATAGTCACAATTCTTCCATCGTGAGGGAAATATATCACACGAAAAAGAGTGGATACAATAGCTTTCATAGCATAGACATAATCCCGCCCAAGGAGTAAAGAGAAATCCAAGGGGTCTCGGACTACCATGACATCGATAAGACATTTTTCCCTCCCAAAGTTACAGGAAACTGAGGAAGGATCCCTAAAGGTTGACTAGTTCTTCTGTTAAAAGCTAATAGATTCTGTGTAACCGGCGCAAACTGCGGACAACCCAAAGCATGCCAAGCAACAGAAGACAAAATACTAACAGACGCACCTTCATCTATCAGCGTTTGAGGAACGTCCCGACCATGAACCTGTACTATAATCTGGAAAGGAACGTGAGAGGGAAGACGAGGTCTAGTTAGTGCACCCCAATAAAAAAGGATGGCCTCATTACTTGGAGGGGGTTCCACAGGAGAAGGAGGAATGCCCCGCAACATGGTAGAGTCTGTATTAACAAGAAAAACATGGGCAGTATTGGGTTTTCTCTCTAGAAGGGGAGTAGGATCGACTGATGATTGGATCGGATCAATCAATGGTGATCTTGAATAGACCACATTAGCACTCTTCATAGGAAGAGTGGGACTGATCAACGACGGAACTGGATCAACCACTTGGGTTTGTGGTTCAATCGAGGAGGAAACTAGATTGACCACTTGATCAACCAGACTGACCAAGGATGGAACCGGATTGACCAGTCCATCAACCAATGATGGGTTGGAGGAAAGCTTACGATAACCTTTTGGAAGTTGAAGTTTTTCCAAAAGAGAAGAAGCCTCATCCATGCAAGGAAAAAGGTGAGAATAATGATTACCTTTACATAACATGCAAGGGAACTTGACAGTTTTCTTCTTCTTACCAACCTTTACATCACTAGTTGATGGGGTATCAGTGACATGACCGATAGAGGCCGACGACGTGGAGGACCACATTTCTAAGACCTGGGTAAGACCGGGACAATCCCTCAGAAAATGGTCACCCTTACAAAGGCTGCAAGGGAATTTGGGTTTTGGATTCTTCACTTTAATCTTGTTGATCGCATCAACACTCCCAGTACTGTTGACAGTAATTGGTTTCTTAGAGCCAACATCTGATGTTGTTGGGGCCTTGGTCCTTTTCGGGTTCTTCTTCTTCTTCTCTTTCCGTTTCTTCTTCTGATCAACCTGGCTACTTGCTTTAGAGCTTTCACTAGGCGAAGAAGGAGAAATGGAAGGAGACTTGATGGGCGAAGAAGGCGAAAAGTCAACATGAGGTTGATGTGTGGGTGGTGCATTGACATCCAAAGTATTAGGTGCAACTGAAACATTGGGAGGATTTGGGATCACCGGAGTGGGGAACAACCAAACTGGTAATCCAATAGTGAGTCCTGGAAGACTCAGTGTGGCAACATATGGAGGACCGAAGTTCCCAAATCAAGGAAAGGTATAAGGTTCCCTAGAATAAGGGATTCCTCCATTGGTACTCCCAGGATTCGATGCCATTAACACTGACTCGACCTAAGGTACACTAAGTAAAAGAAAAAACATACGCTAATAGAATCTAAGAATCACAACCAAGCAAACAGGACCTTATTTTGATGACCGTACTAGTTGGTGATGAAATCCAACATCGCGTGATCAAGTCCAGAAGGGGTAGGGGTAGGGTGGAACAGTTACAATGGAGACCTGCTTAACGGACTTACGCCTTGGTGCAAGCTTCCACACAGTAATTGTGGATTTACCCTCCAAGGAGCCCGAGTGAGTTTGACCAATGTCTGCTCCAGGTACAGTGAGACTTCCCGT
>ML789465.1:54718-85492 GCA_009831015.1 Picea engelmannii
AAGTGATCCCCATAATATGATCTGACCACCACAATCAGTTAAACCACGGAGGGTTAGTCCCCGTAGCTCACCCGAATGCGACCTCGTGCGTAACCCCTGTGTGAGAGGGGGATCCCAGGCAGACTTATACGATAACTAGATTTACTCTCCCTAACTCAGGATGCTACTGTTTGTTTTAGAAACTTTGGAGAGTTATGCTCACAGCCTAATCCAAAGTACTACACCTATTCTACTGTTGGTGGAGGATCCTAGCGAAGAAAAAATTCTAGATAATTTTTAATTAGCGTTGATTTTTATGGTTATTCTTTATGCAAAAGGGGTGTATGGAAGTGAAACGAATGGAATTATGACTCAGACCCAAAGAATGCATCGAACATGATAAGAAGTCATTTCCTTTCGATGAATGTCTATCTAAGGGAGAGAGAGATTTCTTTTCACTAACAAGGACAACTACGGAGTGTCCTCAAACGATTCTTTTTCTCAATCAAATCCTGATGTAATGCAAAAACTTTTGAAATACCTTCTAATACGCACAATCAATCATGTTTTTTCATTGCTCGTATATGAGTTAAATATCAATTCAACGCAATGCTTGTCTTTCTAATTGTCTTTGTATGAATGAAAATCAAACTAGCACAAGCTAAAGTCATACAAACAATGCACCCTCTCATTGCAATCAAAATGAAAAAGCGAAAACGAAACAATCAAAGAGAAAGAAAAAATCCACACCCAAAAAGAAAAAGTTGAAGAACAATGACCTTGACTGAAATCAATATAAAGAGGTCTGTAGTCCTTTGATGACCTTCACCAAGGTTTTTACTCAGCTGATGAGGAGAAAAGAACAATGGATGGGTTTCGAATTTCACTCAACAGGGAAAAACTCAATGAAAATAGTGAAGAAGGCTGTAAGATCCAATCAAAAAGGTGCTTATTCTTCAAAAAGACAGATGTCAAGGTTGAAAGGGAAGAAACATTGACTCACAAGGCTACTCAATAGAGAAGACACAGAGGTAAAACCCAGAAAATGCAATTCTGGAAGATTTTTGGCCTAAAAGAGGCTGGTGCTCTGTTTCCAAGGGCAAGGAGCGTTATAGCGCTCTGTGCAAATATATTAGGAGCGTCGGCGCTCTGTTATCACTAGTACAGGGGCGCCAGGGTCTGAAACTCCAAAAATTATCAGAAAAATAAAAAAATTGCAATCCAATTCCAACAATTATGCTGAGTGTGATGGGGTAGGGAGCCAATCAACTCATGAAACCAATCAAAAGAGGAGTGAAACAGGTCTGAAACAATCAAGGGACAGAACTAGGTCAATGAGGAGAAATTAAAACAACAGGTTTCGATTCGAGGCTATCTCCCCAGTGGAGTCTCCAGTTTCTGTTGTAGGAAAATCTCCCTGCGGACAGGTAGACCGCCTCTAGAGCTTGACCTTAACCCTAGATAGAAAAATGCTTAACATGGACATTGACTTCCTTTCAAATCTATCTAAACTAATACATGAGAAGGAAGGATAACAAAAGTAACTCTTAATCGACGTTTGTCCCTGCACGCTCCGAGTTGCGCTCCAATCCTTTGCTCCTCGCTAATTTCTGTGGACAAAACAAGATACGACCACTTCCTACTCTATTGACATTATCTTGAAAACAAATCTATCAATAAATGACAAGTTCATGTAACATCATACACAAACTAGAAAGAAACAGGCCAAGCATGTTATATTAATGAGAATAACGACAACAATACTTACAATCGTAGATGCGAATGCGACAGCTTCGTCAAGTCCCCTTTATCTAACCCTTGCCTGAAAGATCCACAACCTGGATAACAACAGCTTCACTGATCACTCTCCTTTGGATGACTGTAAGTTTCCTCCAAGATCATAAGTTTCATATGTTCAACTCTTCCCCAATCAACTCCAACACCACTTATGAGATCATAAGTTTGGTGTAACTCTCCATTTTACAGTCCTCTTTCACCATTAGAAAGCTTGCTTATATAGCCTTGGAGAGGCTTCAACCACTTGAGACATCCTTGGGGAAGTTGAAGATTTTCCTCCTTCAGTTGAGGATCTGCCCTAGGATCATGGCTGGACTAGGGATTCGAATCCAATTGCTTTCCAAGAATGAAAAGATGCTTTCCCCATCCATCTCAACAACTTAACAACTGCCCAGAGTAGGTAGCGCTCCCTCAAAAGGGCCATCAGAGCGTTGTAGCACTCCCTGAAAAGGTTAAGGGAAGCGCCAACGCTCCAAAATCTATAGCACTCCCTCAAAAGGGCCAGGGGAGCATTATAACACTCCCTGACAGTGTAAGGGGGAGCGTCGGTGCTCCGAGATAGTGTAAGGGGGAGCGCTCCCCTCCAAAAACTCAGTTTTTGAGGTGCTTTCAGATGGAAAAAGGTTTGCAAGCTTGTTGACTCATTTCTCCTCTTCCAAATCAAATGTTTGAGGTGTTTCAAGTGTGCTTCGCATGTCGTTATAGGCATGACATAGGCATCATGGAAACATGCTTTGCTTGACACTTGCGACACTTGTGAGCAACATGCGACACTTGCGAATTTTGTGAGCAAAATGCGACACTTGCGACCTTTGTAATGACGACACTTGTGACACTATCAAAGTGAGTAATTTTGATGTGTAACACCTTGTTTAATAGCTAAAGTACCTTATTGAAGGGTATTTCTCCTTCTGATAATTTTCTCTAGGTCAGCTTCAAGTGTTTCTAAAGGCAGTTGTGGAGTAGACCTCTTGTTTCTGCCTCTGGAGGCCACAACTGAAATAGTGGAGTCGCCTCAATGGAGTCACCAGGTGCGGGTTACAATCTTCGATGTACAGAGTTCTAATGCACCTTCAGAACCAATAATCCTTGTCGTTCAAATCTCAGGGAAAATATTCAATTCGTCCCCAACAACAGTGCCAAAAATGTTAGCACTAGAATTCACCTTCATATTGCATTGAAGGTAATCCCAATACCCATCAGTTTATATGTCACAATGAATAAATTTATGGGAGGTCGGATGGACGCAGACTCATATAGCTTTAACTCAAAAAACTACTTTGGTACATGTGATCAGGTGAGGTGTCAATCTAATTTTAGTCAGTAAGTTGGGTATAGTGGTAAGTGGTAAGGAAGAACATTGAGAAAGGTGTGGAGGTTTGTTGTGGATATCCGGTCTTCCAACAACCAAGGGAGAGAAAAATGTAGAAGACAAGATCCTCTTGTCTCAAAACTTCAATAAACTGAAAACATTACAACAGTACCATAATCAAACATACATTACAATACCATTGAAATAACTCGATTGGATCCTCCATGCTTGAGCATTCAGTATCAGAGGAAAAAGAGATGAGAAAGAGGGTTGATTGTTATTAAACAAGAAGTCTAAACATGGCATACATAACCAGAGAACCAAAGGATTTACTAAAAATTTACAATTGGGAGTGTAGTTCAACCATTGACACTAACAAAATATGGGAAAGACTCCTATATACTCGAAGAAAAAACAACCGAAGCATGCTCGAGCCTTTGCATTGAAGGCATTACGTCTACATGCTTTCAGGCAGACTATGCATGCAGTCTCTTGTCAGATGCAAGATTTAGTCAGACACAATCACGCTTTAGAACGGGCTTGCAGAGGATCCAACTTGCTGACAGTCCTTCCCTGGGCTTTCTATTTATGGTGGAAATTATGTTCAACCACCACCACCTTCTTTGATAACTGCCTTTCTTGGGATCGGGAAGGCCCAAGTCAAATTTGCACCTGTAGAACTTGGATGCCTCTACATTTTTCCATCTGGATCCACGTTGGAAGCTCAGGGGGGGAGGCTAGAAGGAAGACGTGGACAAAGATATGGCAAGGCAATTGGCATGATCGACATGAAAAATGGGCGAGAGATGGCCAGGTGGACATACATGGATAGGAAGCGAAGATAGAGGAGAGGCTGAGATGAAAAAGAGAAAGGGGTAACATAATAGGTCGGGATGACATGGAAGAAATATGTTGGGAAGTGAGAGGGATAAGGGAAAGAGGAACGATGAGAGTAAAATAGGTGGAGGAAGTAAGAGGCGTGATATGAATAGGAATATGTGATAGGCATACAAGAGCACAAGTGGAAAATAGGTGGCAAGAGGAGCAGGTAACAGTATTGGGAGGCGGTAAGTGAGCTAGCTCGGGGGGGGGTGTAGCGGTAAGAGGTATTGAGCGGAGGGGGGGGGGTTGTTCTGAGTTAATGAGGATGCGCATTGTTAGTGGGGGGCTCGCACTCAAAAAATGCTTAGCTCTGACCCCCCCTGTTAAAGGAAGAATGTCAGGTGGGGGGGTGGGGGAGGGTCCGATACAGATCTTGAGATGTAGATCTGAGCATGGAGATATCAATCGACTAGATCTACGTGCCCCTTATCACCATGCATTGGGGCATAGAAACTTAGGATAAGCGACATTTAGTGGGTTTTAGCCCGCTTCTTGTCATTTGTTTCGCGAAAAATGCCATTTCGTAAGGAAAACACCCTCGATCAACAATGTGTGTTAACACCCCCAACATTGACTTGCAGAGGCAGGTGACAGGTCTCCAACATGAAGAACAGAGGTCGATGAATTATTTTTCTTACTCTTCCTCTTCCTAGATCTTTTATACTTCTAGTTACTAGAAACTAGAATGTTACCAAAAGAGGGAGAAGGAGAAGGAGTAAACTTTGCAGATGTAGAAGGTGAAGGATCAACGCCCATACAATTCCCTTGACATAAGGTGCTTATCATAGAAGCATTAAGATAATTTGAGACATTCAGAGTGGTACACAACCAAAATGATAGTCCTACATTCAAACCAAGAATGTTCAATGTGGCCATCAAGGGGGCAACAACATTTCCAAAGAAAGGAAAAACACAAGAATCCCCTTGGGTAGGGATCCCTTGGTTGGTATCCTTAAGAAATTTGGCCATATCATTATTTTTCATAGGTTCATCCCTTGTGGGATTGTTCATGTCCCTAAAATTATCACGCACTAATTATGACGAACCAGTGGTGTAAAAATCCATGCCTTCCAGAAGGTGTCTCAACACTTTCATAAGAAATACCAGGGGTCCTTCCCAATCATCGGAGCGATTGTTCAACCACTGTGAATAAATGATTCAAAAGTGGTGACATTGAAACAACCTAAGGTCAACTACACAAAGTAGCACTCCAATAAAAATACCTAAGAGAAAGATCGTAAGAAAACAACTTTTCCAAGTCGTCATCCCTGGTGGATGAGGGCTTGAGTCCAAAAATAAAAAAGCGGAAAGGGACCTTCAAGACAAAGGCACAAGTTGATTAAGTCCCATGGACCAACGAATGAAGGAATGAGATGCAGTTATCCTAACCTCCACTAACCATCCTTATCCAGTGAAATTATCCATGCTTCGCGGGGCACCCTTTAGCAGTTATAAAAAGTGTGATACAAAATCTAGCCCAGGTACCATGGCAAGCCCCAATAGTCAGCTCTAAGATCACTAGGAAAATACACTAAGGTTATCGAATCGCAGTCAATGTTTGAGGGGTACAATCAACAATTGAGATCGAACATGTGGGAAGGGTAACAAAGCCCAAAGCTTTGAAAGCACCGCCTCTCATGGAGGTAAAGGAACTAGAGAAACCCCCAATATAATATCTCTCCACTATGCTTAGTCAATCTTCAGAGGGGAAATCTACCCGACTCTCCTTCACAAAACCTTCTATTTATCTCTTATGTTAGAGGAGGCTCCCGACTATAATTACAAGAAAATTGGATTTGAGACTCTTCCTAAGTCAGACTCCTATGTTTGTTTTTGTGGCCTTGGAGAGTTATCTCTACAATATAAACCCAAGGCCCTAACCCTAAACTTGTTTGTTAACCCTAGAAACAAATTATAATACATTTTAAGTTTAGCGTTTGTCTTAGTGGTTGTTTTTACTCAAGGGGTACATAGGTGTAACTGATATTGTTTGAGACTTTTGCAAAAATGAAACTTATAAGAACACTGGAAAATAAAAATTTACACTAATTCTTCAAATGAAAAAAGATTTTCAACAGGAAAATGCATGAACAATCCCATTCTAGCATCTTTTTCCTTTTCAAATAACAATGCAAACAATGCAGAGAAATAAAAAATTGGGGACCATACTAGGGATATTTCCCTCGTGACTTAGGGTCAAATCAGGACAAATCAAAACTGTATTGAAAAGACTGAAATATTCCCTCACAAACAATTATACAAAATTGAAATAACACCTACTTTTTCTCGGAGAAAGTAGGTAAAGAAAGGAGAAAGAGAGAACCTTAAGTTTCTCGTTTGATATCGATCCCCGCTCCTACTTTTCAAAGAGCTCCTGATCCTTTGTCGGAACCAGCGTGCAAAATAGAATCAAGACAAGCACTGCTATGAGGTAGTTATATAATGAAACAATATACGTGTCATGTACTATATTAAAAGAAAATATGATAATCAAAGACACACAATGTTGCAATGAACACACAATTTTGAGGGAAATAGATCTCTTCTATTAACACCAAATATGAAGGCTAATTATAACCTAAATCGCTTTTGGCACTACTTCAGAGACAACTTCTTGGGTTCTTCCATGAATCCTTCAAGTATCAACTCAACCATAATACTCTTCCTTGGATATCCCAGACAGGGATAAGGAAACACAATATGACTATATAATAAGGAAAGAGACACTAAAAAATTAGTTTCCAGATTGGGGAATGTTACTCAAAGAATAATAAGGATAGGGAAGCTTGTTATATCTCAGCAGCATAACCTTGCACCAAAAAAATTCTCCTCATCTTATCCCTCAATTGTGATTTTATATATTCCTAAAGAGGTTGGGGGAGTTGGAATCAATTTTGTACGGGCATGGGAACGTTAGGAAACAAGCCCAATCGAAAAACCCGCCTGAAGACTCAATTTTTTTTTTTCTTGATTTTTGAGGGAAGCCATGGGCTGCAATCTTGTAAGGAAGGATTGTCCACGTGTTTCATAAGGGAAATGCATGGATATCAACAAATGTCAAGTTTTTTAGATGACTTGATGCATAAATATTGGGATTTTACTTAGCAAAATAGGAAAAGGGTAAGGCCAAGTAAAAAATGCATAGGTGTGGAAATTTGTGATATAACACATGGTTATCCATATAAGGTGTTGTTCCCACTTGGAGTTAGGACATGCTAAAAAGGATATGATGGAAGGGGCCCAGTATATTCTGACTATGTTAGGAGCACGAAGAATCCATTTTCCACCTTTTGGTCCACTTCCATTTCACTAAATAAATTTAGGTTATCTCCCATATGATAACTCTTCAACCTCAACAATGGATATGGTCCAGGTGGATATCGATGGCCACCCACCTCTTCCAATAACTCAACATAGCTCTCCATATTAGTAGTTTTTTTATGATTTTTTAGTATTTTTCGGGTCCTAAACTTTTGAGGTCGTTTTAAGGCCTTAAATGATGTTTTCTTGGAAATTAAAGAGCCTTTGTTTGTCATCGACACATCTAGGCCATGATGCAATATTGTAGTCATTAGTTAGAGTTTTCCAATGATCGATTATGCACACAAAATGAATATTGTATGTGAAATTTGTGCCCAAGAGAATTCGATGTCGAAACTGACTACCTCAAGGCCCAAAACACCTTTTGGCACTTCGTCTCCTAGGGTTAGGATTTTGTACTTGTTACCTCCTCTCACCTTGGGGAGATTATGTCTCATGTCCTGTAATGAATACAATGATCTCAATGATGATGATGATGATCATTATTCTCCACATATTGCAACCTGTCATTTTAATCCCTCCTCATTTAGATCAACTTATCACACCTCATCAACATGGTTCATTGGATGATGATGGTCCATCACATTATGAGGTACACTAGTCATTGTTCCACATAAAGTTTCATATTTAATGCATTAGAAATTTGGGTGAGGACCATGGTTTGAAGTTAGATAATGAATCATAAACTTGGAAGTTATGATTATTGTCTTGTTTCACCTTGGTGGCCATCATTTGTGTCCTATCCTAGTGTTGTTAGTCTTGGGGAATAGGGGTAATATCAAGAGGATTTGATAGGGGAAACATACTTCCACTCCCCATACTTAACACTTTCCATCCCAAGGTATTCCATAATGTACTGAAATTTTGTAATGGTTTTTATATGTACACCAAAAAGTCCCATGATTCATTCTCTTATGAGAGGAAGGGATAGAATGTCGTGGTTGATGAAACTACTAAAAAATGAATAAGAAAGGGAAAGAACGTTATTAAAGAAATAAGAAATGATGGGACAATAAATGACCAAGTTAAAATCCAAAGGTCAGCTTCAAATCTACCCCCTCACTATGAGGCGATCACCGCTAGTCCTAATGCATTGAATGCATATCAATTAAAAGGATTTAATCCTAGTAAGAAAAGAAAAGAAAGAATACAATGCTTGAAACTTGAAAAGAGGACTTGCGAAGTAATAAAAGAATATAAAAAGGAAATAAATGGGTTTTGAATATTGATGCAGGTGCATTGAATCCCCCCCAAATCAAATTTGAAATCTTGAACCTTCCAGAAAGAAAACATGGACATGACATGGCCAAGAAGACAAAATTTCCTCAAATTTAGTGAAAAATGATAGGGTTGTTGTGTATTTGTTATGATATTTCTTGGTTTGAGCGATCATAGGGATAGATAGAGGATACATTGGATATGATATGACTTGATGCTTGCAATTTTTATTGTTATAAATGTATCCCCTGGGAATGAGTAAGGGGGGCTAACACAATGTAAAACAATCCAAGAGGGAGGCCATACTGTATTATTTGAGCTCAATATAATGTAATTATGTATTAATGTGTATTTGTCAGTCTCATGTGGATTTGTGAGTTATTATGTTAAGTTTGTGTGTTGAATTTATGAATGTGTGTGTGGGAGGCTACGAGCGCATGTTGCAGGTGCTGAATGGTGAAGGGAAGTCACATTCCAACGATGAGGAAGATTCACCATTGATCACTATAAGGAACAAAGATGATCCATTGAAATGGTATCATTGAGGAGCCATGATCCGACAGTTCATTGTTTGGGAAGGATAATCAACAACTCAAAATGCTCTATCAAACTCTAACCATCAAAGGATATCGTGAAGATGACCTGATCATCCATAGGAAAGGAGAGAATGGTCATGATTAGTTTTAGATAATACTAGATACCAATACCCTGAGGAGGCGATAATATGATGAACTATCAGAGTTATAGATGATAAAAAGTTTCAGTAGAAGAGAGACCTAGACCAACAATAAAGATCAATTCAGATTCTTTAGATCGATGGTTCTAGAGTGGGACATATGGCGTTAATTTGTTGGATCTGAACTATTGGAGCATAGATCCATCAGAGTGAATATATTCTAGAACACTCTGATAAGAGAGGTTTGAACTGTCGTGGCACTTTTAGTTCATCATAGTCATTAGAGTCTGAAAGGACAAATTTATTCACTCAGAGGGAGTTTGACGACGACACTTTGATAGAGAAATCATATAGGGGAAATTCCAATGGTCCAGGATAAGGAAGAACACTGATAGCCCAAGGTTATAGTTTGAGGTCATGTGAGGGGTTAGAATTTGGGGTTTTGGTGAGACATGCAAAAGATAATGAAGTTCCTATAAACTTCATAAGGCGAGTTAGAGTTGAAGACTCCGAGATGTGATCCAGGTTACATTGAAGGGATTGTTAAAGTATTGTTGACATGGATGCAATTTAGTCCACTTTTTGGGCTCATAACCCATAGGACCATCGATTCGAAGGACCCATATATTTTTTCTTCATTAAGTGGTATCGGAGTAGAAAAATATTTCTCTACATGAAGAGTGGGTAGGTGCATAATCCTAGAGAAAGGATTTCTCAAAAGGTTCTAGAGGAGAGAACCTGTAATACCAAAAGGTCAAGCTCAGGAGAAATATTGATGACCTGTAATACCAAAAGGTCAAGCTCAGGAGAAATATTGATGAGGTATTGGGTAGCAGGTGCAGAGTCTTTCTAAAGAAGAAAGGATTGGTTTTATATCACTATTGAGCATGAGGAGGAACACAATGTATGACAAAGTGATTCATGAGGAAAAAGGAAGACTAAAGGTTGAAGATGGAAGCGACAATAGAGACACATGATTAAAAGATCATGAATATTTTCTACCCTGGGAGTTTGATGCAAGAGCATTAAGCCCCCCTCCCCCCAAATGAAGGTTGAAATATCGAACCTTCCAAAAGGTGGACGTGGATCTAATGTGGCCAAGAAGACAAGATTTCCTCAAATTTGGTGAAAAATGATAAGTTCGTTGTGTATTTGTTATGATATTTCTTGGTTTGACCAATCTTAGGGATAGAGCAAGGATACATCAGATCTAAGATGATCTAATGCTTGTAATTGTTCTTCATATAAATGTATCCTATGGGCATGAGTGAGGGGTACTAACACAATGTAAAAAATGTCGAGAGGGTGGCCTAGCCCAGAGAGGCTATACTATATTATTCAAGATCGATATAATGTAATTGTGTATTATTGTGTATTTGTCAGTCTCATGTGGATTTGTGAGTTATTATGTTAAGGTTGTCTGTTGAATTTATAAATGTGTGTGTGACAGGCCATGAGCGTGTTTTGTAGGTGCTAAATGGAAAAGGGAAGTCACATTAAAGTGAGGATGAATATTCACCATTGATCACTATAAGGATCAATGATGATCCATTGAAATGATATCATGGAGGAGCCACGATCTAGTCATTCATTATTTTGGAAGGATAATCGACGACTCAAAATGCTCTACTAGACCCTGACCATTGGAGGATATCGTGAAGATGATATGATTGTCCATCAAAAATGAGAGAATGGTCATGATTGGTTTTCGATCGGAGTATAGACTATTACCCTTAGGAGGTGATACTCGCAAAGGAGAACTTTGATGAACTATCAAAGTTATAAATGGTCAGAAGGTTCATCAGAGGAGATACACAGACCGATGGCAAAGATCAATTCAAAGTCTCTATATTGATGGTTCTGGAGGGGCACACATGGTGGAATTCTATCATATCCAAACTATGGGATCATGGATCCATCAAAGTGACTATATTCCATAACACTCCGACGAGAGAGGTCCGACCTATTGGGGAATTTATAGTTCATCGGAGTCAATGGAGTCCGATTGGTTAGAGTGACTCACTTAGAGAGAGTCTGATTATGACACTCATATAGAGAACTCTGACAGGGGAAAGTCTGATGGTTCAGGACAAGGAATAAATTTGATAGCCCAAGGTTCTAGTCCGAATTCATGTGAGGGGTTAACATTCAGGGTTTTGGTGAGACTTGCAAAAGATAATGAAGTTCCTATAAACATCATAAGGTGAGGTAGAGTTGAATACTCTAAGATGTGATCCAGGGAACATTGAAGAGATTGTTGAAGTATTATTGCCATGGACACAATTCAGTCCATTTCATGGGCCCATAACCGACAATCCCATCGATTTGAAGGACCCCCATATTTGGTCTTCATCAAATACACACATTGTCGAGGAAAGGGTATCTCAAGAAGCAATAACTCCCTATAAAAATCCTCTCATGGAGTTGTACCAATCAGAATACCTTGCATGTTAATGACTCCATCGCCATGAAGTAGCCCTAACCGTTTCATTCACTATACTTGCACTTTGATAGGTTTTCTTGGGAATATCCCTCTACTTAGGTATTGGCACATCTAATAGAGTATTTTGATGGTCCTCCCATACCTAAACTTGGAAAATTACATAAAGTATTGAGCTAATGTGATTTTTTAAGAAGATACCTAATGTGAATTGCTTATCTAGATTATGTATAAAGTGCTGGATTAAATTGTATGACTCTAATGGATCTTGTATCTTGTGATTGTTGGTATTTCCTTATTTGGTGAATTTTGTTTGACCATGGTGCACTTGAACTGTCCTTTGGAGGATGTTTTCATGATGACACCCAAGACATCGTGCACCATTCAGAGGACGTTTCACACTTGATGCAAAGTGTTGGGCCATATAATGACTAGACACACCCTAGAACACATTATTATACCTCGTGAATACTATACAATGAACATATGAGCTCAGATATTGTAGATATGGTTAGATTGGCCATCATTTGGGTAGGAAGCCCACACCTTGAAAAATTACACCTTGAAGCCATGTTAGGCTTTGATCTGAGGATGTTGCACTTGGAGATGATTAGAAAGCCATTGGAGAGATGATGGGCCTTATTTTCACCTTGGATGATGGCCTTCTTCACTCTAGATGTTGAGCATGTTGATGAAAATTTCATACGCTATGATGATTTGTGGATGGTGGGGTTGACCTTTAAATAGGGAATCCATTTTGATGATGATATCAAGTCCTTTGATGTTAGAAAAACATGATTGTAGAGAAAAAAAATAAAAAAAATGCGGAAGTAAAACAAATAAGATACACAATACAATAGAGTCACATATATATGTGGTTCACCCAGTGTGGGTTACGTCTATCAAAGAAATTTCTAGGTCCTTTTTTATATCCCTAAATTTCTCTACACATGCATACCTAGCCTTTGGCCCTCTTACTTGCATTTTTTCCCAAAACACTATTGAGTTGCTCTTATAAAAAACCAATGTTTTGAAGATGTACATGCCCTGCACCACTACTATTGGCATACATATGCTTGCTGCACCACTACATCTCATGTATGTACGCATGCCGCACCACTACAACCCACATATAATTGAAAAAGATGCAAAAAATAAAAAGTTGCAAGGAATTCGTTGAGATTACGGGCTATTGGGTAGTTTCCAAACTAATCCACTGCCTATAGCCCATCACCCAACCGAATAACCATCCTTATGTCATATAAAAGGAGGTGTTCAGGTATCATTTTAGATCTATACATAAGAACATTGAAAATATTCTTGTTTCACATCCCCTCCTTGCCCAAGTTATTGCAGCCCTTTTGTGAGAATTGCCTCAACTTTTCCCAATTATCCCTTCTTCCTCCATTATAACCCATTCACTTACTAAGAAGAGATCAGAAGGTTGAGAGGAGAAGCCTTACAAAGGTGCACTTGGAGCTTGGTGAAGAGGAGACTGGACTAGGTTCGTGGAGCAACATTAAGAT
The DNA here is from genome assembly GCA_009831015.1 of Picea engelmannii. Lineage (NCBI taxonomy): Eukaryota > Viridiplantae > Streptophyta > Pinopsida > Pinales > Pinaceae > Picea > Picea engelmannii. The sequence continues at coordinate 67,870 of ML789465.1, forward strand.
TTGATTCTAAAGGTATAATGATTGAGTTATTAATAAAAGAATTACTTTTCCTGTCCCAAATCATGGTGTACTGAATTCTTTTATTGGTTTATGTTTTGACATTCTAACATATAACCCTAATTTTTATATGGAATAACATGCTCGTCGCTTGTTGTTTGTCAATATTTGGATGCAGGCCAACCCTGGGAGGAGGCGTGCAGTAAGAAAATCTTCCAAGCACGAGGGGATCATCACCGGACATGGAATAGAGGTATAGTTACCCGATCACCTTCATATTTTCTTTTCTTGTATGAGTTTTGGTATGTTTGGGGTAGTTTAGAGAAGTAGATGAATTTTATATGGTTAATTGATCTTCGTACATTCTGAACCCTGATGTAGTCATAGGGGGGTTTTTCCCACTAGTAGAACTAGTGACCATACTGGGAAAGACTCTAAGGTTTTAAGGGATTTTCGGGTTGTCTGATTGTTTTTTTTTTTCCTTTCAATTTTCTGTTGAGTCTTCTAAGTCTTTTAAGGGATTTTGGTCACCTTCAGGTGCCATACTAGTTCTCCCTTCCCTATAAGACTGTTTTTTTTTTTTTTTTTTGAGGAAGTACAGAGGTGTATCACCTTGCTTTGGGATGGCCCACATACATACGCATCCTACTAAGTAAACAACCCACATACATATGCAGGCTGCTGAAACAATAATTGCATACCTAGTTCAAGAATTAAAAAAAAAAAGAGGCAGTCAACCTTTTTCCTGATTGAGCTTTAAAATTCTCAGGGTTTATTGATATAGTTCATAGTCTCTTTTTTTACAACCATAGCTCAGGTTAGATTTGAGTTTACCTATCTTTTTGAAGTTTCTTGTGTTTACTTCTGAAAGGGTTTTGAACGAGTCTTTGAGTGATTGATCTTCCTGTTTGGTTTCTTTTGTGATTCGCTACGATTTGCAGTAGGGAAAATATATGTTTCAGTATTGTGTTGTTGTTCTTTTCACCCTTTCATTTGCTTTGAAAAAAGAGTAAATAAAATATTTATTTCAAGTTTTTCTTGTTTGAAGAATTAAAAAAAAAAAGATTTTTCATTTTTAGTTTGGTAAAGTAGTTCGAGTTAGTTATTTTACTAGAAAGGAAAAATAGTTCATTTTTTAAGTTCTTTATTGATTTCTTGAAACTTAAGTAGCTTGTAGAGGATAAATTTCATTTTAGGTCTTCTTTTTAAATATCTTGGAAAAAGTTAGTTATAGAAAAGTTGGTTACCAAGAGTTAGTTGTAAATATTTACTTTTGACTAAATGTAATTTTGCTTCCAAGTTTTGTCTTTTTCTCCTCTTTTCATCTCTTATAACATAACTAGTTTCACCGCCATATCCCTTGAGTTAATAAAACCATTAAAACGAACTCTAAACCTAAAATTAATTAGAATTTTATGTTTGTAGTGTCAACCAACTAGTTTAGGGTTAGGGCCTTGAATTAGGTTGGAGAGGAAACTCTTCAAGGCCATTAAACAAACATTGGAGTCAGAGCTAGGGAGTGTTAAAGTCCAGTGATGTGAAATTTATCTAGGATCCCCCTCTAACACAGGGGATAAACAAGAGGTTGTGTGAGGAAAGGTAGTGAAGATAACCCCTCCAAAGATGGACTAAACGTAGTGGGGAATGCATATTGAGGATCTATCATGGGAATACTATCGCCTACATTTTCCTATGGAGCTTCATGGATCTCGAATCCATTCGAGATCCTCTATTTTATTTTGGACCACTTGATTTCGATACCCTCGGTAAGTTTTAGACTTGTTATCCTACTCATTGCGATCCGCCCAACTATTGACTATACCTGCCTGGTGACTATTTGCGAGTTGGCAACTTAGTTTCCCATTTTCTAGGAACTTACAGAGGTGACTGTGAGGGTATACCATGGTACCTAGGGTAGATATCAGGTCACACTTTGCAGAGTGTACCTGGAGGGTGCTTCCGTGTTCAATTTTCACTTGCACCGGTAAGTTTCTCTAGTGTTGGCTGGCATAACTATTCTTCCTACTAGATAGTGGTTTGGTAGATTTATCTTATAGGAAATTTTCTAGTGTGTGATTATTTTTGAATGATATTTAAAGAATTACCATGTCGTTGATATTTTCTAAAGTGGAAGATCAAGAGCTCCGTCGATTGCGAAGGCTTCAGGGCCTACCACCGGTTGCATTAGAGACACCACCACCATCGTTACGATGAAGACTTGACCAACAAGGGTTATTTGAAGTGATCGAGCCACAAAAAATTGTGCCTGAGCCTGCTCTAAGAGGATATTACTCGACTTTGGAGAAACCTACTATTTCCTACCTTGGAGTAGAAGGTCTTGGGCTAGCCAACCCTTTGATCACCGACTGATCAACGCCAATATTAGTACAAGTTGTCCCTCCTAAGGTGACACCTATCGAGTACTAGTTAGTCTTACAAGTAACCATGGAAGCAAATATTGCTACTTCGTTCAGGAGTCCTCACACTCCCTCAATGACTACTACTACATGGGGTATCTTTCCTCCTAGACCACCTTCACCAGTCTAGACCATAGTGGTCTTGACTCCCTCTACCTTAGGAAATGGTATGATATCACCATCCACGGTGACCACTGGTCCATTTACGTAGAGTGCGATGGGCCCTCCATTCTCATATGGGATTCCTGACTTCGATTCGAACTCAGGCCTTTCCTACTCCACCTTACAGACCATGGTTCTGGGGGTAGGGAGATCAAACACTACCATGCAAGGGTCTAATAGGGGAACCTCAGTCTCCTTTAATGCTATCCCTTACGGTGGGGGTCACATACCTCCTCCATCCTCCTTGCTCGGTAATTCTTTCTAGCAACCTATTGGGTTGATTGCTAACTACAACTTGTTTGGAGTAGGATTTTTTGGACCTTTGTCTTACAATATTCCAGTGGGATCCATGTCCTTCTCTTTGTTCTACATGTTTGGTAATAACACCTTTTCTTCGACTATCGTCTTGGCTGGGGGAAACCCCAGTTTTGGAAAACACAATCCTCTGTAGGGTACTATTCCTACACAGGGGGAAAGTACATGAATTTTCTCCTCACAAGGACTTTGGAATCCTTGGTAGGGATTAGTTCCCTCAAAAGGGATGCCGATCGGGGGAAACCCGTTCCATGGTCAATGGAACCCTGGGCAAAGCTCAATACCTATGCTCGTCGGATCGACTGGGGGCTTCCCCTTCCAAAATCCTTGGAACACAACGTAGGGATCAATCCCCACCCAACCAAATTCATCCAACTATGGAAGTCAACCAATGATTTCCCATCAAACAAAGTTTCTATACGCTAGTCAAGGCCACGGTTTCTACCAGAACCCTGGCCAACAACCTAACTTTTCCTGGCAACCCGGTGCCAGTCAAACTCCAAGTCCCCTTTTTCCTATACATAGTACCCAACCCAAAATACCATTTCTAGAAACACTAGATTTTCCATACTTGTCAAGGTTTCTTAATGACCCGATTTTTCATGATTCTCTTTGGCCTCCCATGCCAACTAAGTTTCCCTCTGATATTCCAAAATTCGAAGGAAAGCCTAGTGAAGACCTAGCTGATCACGTGAAAACTTTCCACTTATGGTGCTCATCCAACTCACTATGAGAGGACTCCATACAGTTGCGCCTATTTAAACACACTCTTATCTGAGGTGCTGCGAAATGGTATATGGAGCTCGATCATTCAATATATTCTTACTTTAATGACATGACGATGGTTTTCCTTAACCATTTCTAGCTACCTATAAGATATGATGTCGGAACTGAATTGTTGGCCAACTTTGAGAAGACTAAGGCCGATCATATCTCCGATTATGTCCAAGAATGACGACAACGGAAGAGATTTATTAAGGTATAGGTCCCATCAAATTTCTTGTTGGAGTGGTTCCTGAAGTCTTTGGTACCAGTTGTGTCCAAGGACGTTGCAACTTCGTGAGTGTTTTCAAGGGAGGAGCAATAATGAGAGCACAACAAATTGAACTAATTTACTCTTAGTCTAGCTTACTCTACGAGATATTTGTAGATGCACCACAGTCCATCCTTGATAAGGCCAAAAAAAGGTCTGGACCACATGCTGATGGTATAGTGGGCTCAACACAAAGAAATTTCACCAATATGTTGTCAAATCAATTGCAACAATTGTCGATACAATAGATGGTGGCTAGCCAGACCTCCGGTTCGGTTTTTCCCCCTACCCAAACTTTGGATGTACACAGTGTGTAGTCGACAAACCCGAAGTCCATCCGACAGCCTGAAGGAAAGAAAAACCAATGGAACAAGAAGGGTAAAGGGGAAAAAAAGGATAATAACAATGCTAGAGGGGGAAAAACAAAGAATAGAAAGTCGAAGTATCCATGTAACCTTTGCATGAAAGACCATTCAACTCACTTGTTCCCTCGAGTTGCAGAGGCCCAAAATCTATTGGCGTAGCAACAACCTATTTTCTAACGAAACCATTTCCAGATGGGAAAAACATGGCTCAAGCCTCAACATATTCAAGTGCAGAAGGGGGAATTCAGGGACCCCCTGCATCTACTGGTAATACCTCAGTCGTGAATGTTTACATGTTGAAAGGTGAAGCTCATATAGCGACCATGTCCCGATATTACAGAATGTTGGAATCTACCGAAAAGGGTAGAAAAGCCACAAACCCACCAGTTCCTCTCTACATTGAGAAGACAATGGGAGAAATAATGACACACATCCCCAAAGGTGTGTTCAATAAATATTTCATAATCTAAACGTGAGGGCTTCCCAGAACTACTCCGCTGTGGAGGATTTGGGACAAACCCCTTGCACGATGTCCGCTTTGGAATTCCTCCAGAGATACCCTTCACAGAGAAATGCCCTGTTATCTGCCTTGGTATCTGTAGAGACTTGTAACTCGGGAGCGATAGTTATCGATCCAACTCACTTGAAACCTTGGCTTCCTTACCACCTTGCATTTCATATAGTAGTGGCTTACACCATGAAATATTTTACTTGGAATATCTTCTGCACAGTGGTTGACGAGGGTGCCTCAACTTTCGTGATGTCGCTGGCATTTTCGAAGGCCATTGGCCAACCCATTTTTTCTTCGTCACCTATATTGCTTACGAAATTTGACGACCATTCATTCAAACCACATGGAATCATTCCTTCTTTCCCCATCCAATTAGGAGGGAAGACAGTGTGCGTCGAAGTTGAAGTGGTCGATGTGCGTCTCAACTACAACCTTTTGTTAGGAAGGAGTTGGACCTATGCAATGCATGCAGTGGTTGCTTCGGTATTTCATCTCTTGTTGTTTCCACGTGAATGTCGAATTGTGACCATTGACTAGTTGTCCTTCTCCCGTCCTGACCCTTTAGTGGGGGCATCCACGGTCTTGATGATTGATAATCCTCATCCTAGAACCTTCAACATAGGGATTGGCTTGTGTCCATTGTTGATGGGTACTTTCAATTACCTACCTCCTTCTAGTGATGTCAAGCTCATATCAGCTGCCCCCGATCAACCTGGATGAAAATTTTTAAATGTCGTCGTTTCGAACGACTTACTTTCTTGATCCATGGACTCTTCCTTCCCCATCAGCCTCGATGGAAGGGACATGGAATTATGGTATGGACATGCCCTTTTCCATGATAGAATTTGTGTACAACATTGTCCAACAAGATTTGACTGACCCTGATCCGACTCCCACATAAGAGTTAGATCCATTTCTCGAGCCTATCTTGTTTCAAGGTTCCCTTGACACTAAAGTTTCTTTAGACCTGGTCTTGCGATAAGATGAGGCCATTCTAGAGGCATTGACTGGTCTAGACATACCCTGGGATGATCTCCATCATAAATCATACTTCATCCCAGAGTTAAGGAGAATAGAGGCAGGTGAATTTGTTTTGACTATGACTGGAGATAGATCTTGTCCTATTAATCCTTTGGCTATGCACGTAGATTAAGATAAGGGTAATATGGTAAGTATCTCTAAAACGATATCTATAGATATCTTCAGAACCCCTGGTGTTGTGGATAATGTTTTCGTCAGAGCAGACTGCTCCCCTGAAGAGATTCAAATTTATATGGAGTTTTTTAAAGAATTCCGCGATGTTGTTTCTTGGTCTTACGAGGAAATGCGAAGCATAGACCCAAGAATTGTCAAACATGAGATAACGACTTATCTTGATGCCAAGCCAGTCCAACAGAAGCTTCGTCTAGTGAATCCTCATAAAGAGGTAGGGATTAAGGCTGAAGTAGAGAAACTGCTTAAAGCCATTTTTATCTACCCCATGCATTTGACGAAATGAGTCTCAAAACCCGTTCTGATTAACAAAAGATAAGGTACAATTCACGTGTGCATGGAATTTCATTACTTGAACAAGGCCTGTCTGAAAGATAATTCTCCCACCCCATTCATCAATCACATTGTCGATGAATGCGTAGGATGTGAGGTATTTTCATTCATGGATGGTTTTTCAGGATATAACCAGTTTCATATCAAACTCGAAGACCAACATAAAACAAATTTTATCTTTCCTTGGGTCACATTCGCTTATTGTAATATTCCTTTTGGCCTGAAGAACGTTGGAGGCACATTTCAGTGGGCCATGTCTTTTTATTTCCATTACCTTAGACATATAGTCGAGGCTTATATTGATGATCTCGCATCACGCTCTCGCAAGAGATCTGATCATCCCACACACCTTCGAATAATCTTCGAATGATGTCACCATTATCAACTTTGCTTGAATCTTAAAAAATGCAGTTTCTGCATGACGTCGCGGAATCTCTTAGGTTTCATTGTTTCGACAATAGGGATCATGTTCGATCCTCTTAAGGTGGAGGCAATAGTTTAGTTTCCTCCCCCATGCACAATACCCTAGATTTAGAGATTATACGGGAAATCGAACTTTCTTCGATGGTTTTTCACGAACTACGTCAATATCACTAAAGGGCTCTTGCATTTATTAAAAAATGGAGTCCCTTTCTGTTGGGATGAAGCCACTCAATGCTCTTTTGAAGCGTTGAAACATGCCCTTATGTCTTCCCCTCTGCTCTTGCCTCCTGATTCTAATTGAGTTTCTTGTTGTACTTGGCCATTGCAAAGTCGACCATTGACATGGTCTTGGTTCAGGAGGAAGATATGCTCAAGGAGCATGCTATTTATTACATGAGCCAAGGCCTGGTTCGGCCGAAAATCAACTATTCCCATGTTGAGAAGCTTGCTTTGGAAGCAGTGCATTCTATCCAGCGGTTCCATCATTACATTCAACTTTGCAAGACCACCGTCATTACCATTGTGAATCCAATTCAATATGTGTTGACACGACGGGTAATTGGTGGAAAGACCAGTAGATGGATTGTAATCCTCTAGGAATTTGACTTGGATTTTGTTTCCGTGAAATACAAAAATTTGTTGGTCATTGCGGAACTTAGTTTGGAACTTCCGGTTGAATCTAGTGATGACACACCCGAAGAATCACCCATCAAAGGAGATATTTTTATGATCGCATCCTTGGACCCCTAGTATGGAGATATACTATTCTATATCCAAACTTTGAAGTTCCATGCTTCTTCTTGCCATGATGAGCGTCGACGAATTCGCCATCAGCAACAAAAATATCTCATACTCGACAAAACTTTGTATCGTCGAGGTGTAGATTTCATTCTTCGTCGGTGTCTTATACATGAGGAAGAAGAGCTCATTTTGAATGACTGCAACACTAGAGCATGTGGTGATTATATGTGTGGGTTGGAAAAAACCCAAAAGAATACACGTGCCAGTTACTTTTGGCCTACGTTAATCAAAGATTGCATTGAATTGGTCAAGAAGTGCCACCCATGTCAGATCGTCTCTTGAAATATGCGGGTACATCTTATTCCCATGTTTCCCATCATCATTGTTGGTCCCTTCACTAAGTGGAGGATTGATTTTACTACATGTCACTTGGTTTCAGCCAGGGGGCATCGTTATATCATCGTAGTGGTAGGCTACTTCACAAAGTGGGTCGAGGCTATGCCAACATTCAACAATGATGGAGGAACAACGACTCTCTTCATTTTTAACCAGATAGTAGCAAGGTTAGACATACCGAAGGATATTTTCACTGACCATGGATGCCACTTCCAAAACAAAATGATGTCCACGTTAACATCAAATCTTGGGGTGAGGCAATAACATTCATCCCCCTACTACCCACAAGAGAATGGCCAGGTGGAAGCTGTGAATAAGTCTCTCAAGACTATTCTTCAGTGAACGATCAATTCTGTCATGTCAAATTGGCATTTGATGTTGTACTCAACATTATGGGCCTTCCAAACATTTGTAAATACTGCCACCAGTTTCTCACCTTTTCAAATCATATACAGGTTGGAAGCAGTCTTTCTTATAGAGTGCTAGCTCCCATCTTTAAAGTTGGTAGTAAATTTACTTCCAGAAACTTCACCTCTTGAGGAATGCCTATTATATCTCAAGCATCTCGATGAGAAACGTTGTGATGCAGCCTCAATGAATGAGGTTCATAAGAAATGAGTCAAGTGTCAATATGATCGGTCTATTCTTCCTCATATTTTCTCCAAAGGTGATATTGTCGTGGTTTATGATCAAGACAAGGATCCCTTGGGGGCGCGCAAGTTCAAACCCATGTGGTTCAGACCTTTCATCGTGAAAGAGGTCTTAAAGAAGGTTTCTTACCATCTATTTGACCTTGAGGGAAATTCCTTGGTAGAGCCTAGAAATGGGCTCTACCTTAAGAAGTATTACAATTAGGTTGGTCGCCTGGGTGACTTCTTGTACATATGTATAGTTCTTATACAGTTTGTTTTCTTTTTCGTTTTATGGGCATGGAGTTATTTATGTCTTCCTTTTTATTGTGGCAGATTTCATTTGAATCAAAGGTGTTCTTTAGGTTCGTGGATGACACTATCCGACGTACTCGTAGGCTTGCTTCTGCATCTTGGGTGATTTTCACACCTGAAGGCCAATTGCTATCTTCCAGAGGTATCTATCTAGGTGACGCCACAAACAATGTTGTTGAGTACAACATAGTGGTAGAGTTTCTTCGTGACTCTTTGTCACATGAAATTTCTTACATCCAGGTTTACTTAGATTCTTAGCTGGTTGTGTCCCATTTAAATGGAGTTTATCACGTATATGATCCTACCTTACACCGACATTTCCTTAGGGTACGTCTCTTGGAACGTTAATTTGATTACATTACGTATATCCATGTTCCTAGGATATTAAATCAAATAACAAATACTATAGATAATCAAGTATTAGATTGACATGTTGCAGAAACATAAAAATAAGAACACACATATGCATGTACATACATTTGTAAAAAATGTTATCCATAAGACGAATAAAGATGTATATATATATATGTCAAAATGTCAGAGTACATAGGTCGGCGTGAACGCTTCAAAAAATAATGTTTGGTATACAACATGGGGCTTATGCCCTCAAATATATACAAAAGGTTCCCTCGTCACATAATAGTCTGGCCTATCTAAGATCAGGGCCTATAGGCCTTGTCGTAGTGAACAACGACGTTCGACAAACGTTGGAAAATCTGAACTCAAGTCCATGGCACCCCCACTACATGAGGTTGCATGGAAAGCGAGAAATCCTTGATCTTGGCCATAGGAATTGTACGAGTGAGTGTGGTGAGGTTGTGCTCCACCCACCTTAAAACTCTCTCATCCTCTCCAGCTAGAGGTCCCCCTGCGGTTGATTCTGGTCGAGGACGTCGTCGATTCCTTGTGAAGTCTGTTAAGCATAATGGTCCCATATTTTTACATAAAAGATACAAAAATCAGTACTCTGATGCATACTAAAATGATATATACAAAATCAATTAAAAATTAAATATCTTAAAAAAAAAATGTACCTAGATCTCCTCATTCCTCTCTGGGAGGTACGGGCATGTCCGAATCTTTGGAGAAGTTGATTCCAGCATAGGGGTAGTCCTCTATTGCTGGAATCTGTCGTGCCCACCAGTCGAAGAATTTATCTTTGATGACCTCTATGGTCGTCCCTCTCCCCTGTCGTGGAAACAATGCTGCCCATATACATACTTCTGGGAAGGAGGCCACATGCCCCCATACACTCTCCCTAGGACTTATACTAGGAACCCTCTCGAAGAAGAAGGAGCATAGGATGGTGCCAAACCCGAAGTTCTTTTTTCTATGCTCTCAACACTCTGTCAACTACCTCTTCATGCATGTGAGCATGGTTGTACTCTAGTCATAGATATGTGCCTCCTGGCACTGAATCACAGAATGCATGTGTTCCTGGGAAGCTTGGTGAAGCAACACAGATCCAGTAATCCACCCAATAAGTAGTAAGATCACCATCAGTGTCAAAATGGTGATATTTTGATTGGGAACTTGATAACCTACCTTCTCAGTCCTGACTTCATAGTACATCTTAATGTAATCCTCAATTTTGAAAGGCCTGGGGGGAAAGGTACGCAGATTGACTGGATCCCCTCTCCTCAAGAGGCCAGTCAAGAAGTATATATCCTTAGTCATTGGAGTCAATGACTTCCCCTCTATCATGAATGCCTCTACATTTGGATGTGAGTAGGCAACCAAGGTATTCAGTAGCCTAGGTTGTGCCCTCATAAATAGACACTGGAAGAACTTCCACAACTCACTCTATTTCAATGTGGAAATGGCAACATGGTCCTCATCAACCAGCATCTCAATATCCTCATGTTCCCTCTCCCTCCAGTGGACATACATCCTGTTCCATGACAATTCAAAATGGATATAGCTCTTGCTTTCTTATTGTTTCAAGCCTTTTGAGGGTGTACACGGGTTGTTTTGGCCACAGCCGCGTATGTACACTGGAAGATTGTTTTCTTCCTGTGTACATACGCGGTCTTTCCTTGGACAACCCGCGTACATGTAGGGATGCTCTTTTTGGGAAAGATCACGCCCTCAAAAATAAAAACAAATATAAAAATGAAGAATGGAAATGCAGGAGGGATGAATTTGTACTTACTTGGTCCAAGTGGAAGTTCGTTTCGTCCTTTAAATATCCTAGAATCAACTTCTTTAGAAAAGGGGAGTTTTTACCTTTTTGGTCAATTTTCAAAATGCAAAGGTGAAAATGAGTTGTCAACTTCTATTTATAGACTTTTTTTGGCCTTTTTTGCCACTATTTTGACCCCCTTTGTCGTTTTTTTTGGCTTGGAAATCATTTAATTTAGTTCTTGAGTTTCTTATCGGATGTTACGATACACTTTTTCTTTTGTTTTGGTAACTTTTTGGGAGATGGGTCACTTTTACAGGTCCTTTGGTAAAAGTCATTTTTTCCAACGTTTTGCATATAAGTTAGGATTTCACCTCTACTTTCTGCATCTCATTGTCTTTTCCACTTTGATATAGGATCGATCCCATCGAAGTGCGACATGAAACCATCATTTCTTCTTTAGAAGTGTTGTGATTAGGTGGTAGAGCCTACCTTTACATAGATTCCCTAGATAGATCCTTGTTGCATTTTGGCGTCCATGCTGTCTATAATGACTATAGGCTCGGGAGTCCTTGTTAGTTGTGTCATGATTACAATATTGAGCCTCATTCATCTAATGCATCATCACTCTTGGCCTCACCCTCGAGACTCCCAAAATGAGCATACTTTTTTGTCTTTCAAGATCGCTTTGAAATCCGAAAGAAACATTCGACGAGACTGCATTTATGCTTTGGATCTTGTCTAGATTAACTGAGAAAAGTAACCTTCTTGAGTCTTCTTTAAACCCTTTTCATACTCTCTAAACATGAAAATATTTCCGAGCGATCTTGTTTCCCTTCATGCTTGTCAAAATCAAATTTGAAGGCATGTCTGTCCAACGATAGTTTACCCCTTTTTCGGTCCGGATGGTCAATTGTACGAACAAAGGTATACTCTTGGAGCTTTGTTTCGCTAGAAGAGTATTCTCAGGTATAAGTTTAACCCTTTTTCAGGCCTAAGGGAATAAATTTATGAAAAAGGAACATTCTCCTTGGTTTTGGTTTATCACCTTTTTTAGGCCTTGGATATTACTTACAAAAAAGGATCCTCCACGAAATCCATAGTTAATCTCTTTTCAAAATCCCTAAAATTGAAAAGATCGTTGATTGACCTTGTTCCTTCAAACTCGTTAAATTGGTCCAGAAGAACATCTAATGGCATGAATTTAACCCTTTTTCTGGCATGTAGATTATGGAGGAAAAAGGCATGCCTCGAGAGATTCGTCTCTCTGGGAGAGTTCTCCTCAGTAACTTTTATAATTTTTCGAGCTAAGGGGTCTAAAATCAGAAAAATGTTGTGAGTCCATAGTTAAGCTCTTTTCAGACTCCTTAAAATTGAAAATATTGCCGAGAGATATTGTCTTTGTCACACTCGTTAAAATGGTTTTGAATAAACGTCTTATCAGTGCCAGTTTACCCCTTTTTCAAACTGACTAGAATATCTCCGAAAAAGGTACTCCCTGGAGTATTATTTTACGTTTTTGAGACTCTCTAAACGTGAAAAAACAACCAAGCTTACCTTCTCTGGGATCATTAAAAATTACATTGAAGGGGATTTCATTGTGTCTTTCTAATCGCATTTGCATTTCTACATCTTTGGCCTAATTTTGACTCCATGTTTCTCTCAACTAAACCTTTGAAGCATGCCTTATACACAAGCCTTGTAGCACTTTTCTTCTGCGACCTGACACCTTGACCCATGGAGGAATTTTTGTTGAGTGTCTTTTTCCTACACATGTATCCTTGCTCTGAGGATTAGTATGTTCCTTGGGCTTGGAACTAGTATTCTTTCTTGTGACACTCGTTCCTCCTATGTAGCGTAGAATTATTTTATTCTTTTTCAAGATCTTTAAAAATTGAAAAAGACAAAAAAATAAAAAAAAGGCAAAAAGAGGGGACGAGAAAATATATTCTTTTTTGACAGCACAATGAGTTTCCCTTGGACAAATCACATCCTTTCATTTGTTCGCCAAGCATTGGGATCTAGTATGACCTTAGGAAGTTGTTCTTGCTACATAGAGTTGTGTCCTCCTCCGTTTGGTTACTCTTCCAAACACATGGATAGTTTGTGTTGCCTCCTGCATCGTGAACTTATGTCAATGTCATGCTGTCTGAGTCTGATCATCTTTCGTTCTTTTGTCCAAGGGAAATTTGAACCAACCTGAGTTGGCCTTTCTGCAATTTGTCTCTTTACCTCATGATTCAACCATCCTGAAATCTCAATCAAGTCTTGATTCAAAATCAACAAAGTTCTCTGCCTGATCATCGAAATCCTCTTGTCATTTCTTGATGAGTCATCGAAGACCTCTTGGTAGTGAATTCATACTCTCACATTGTACTCCTACCCAAGTTTTGAAGATCTTGAATTTTTTTCTTGAGCTATGAATATCTCATCTCCAACCATCAGGCGTCATTCGCTTCTTGAATATGGATACTCTACTTTTATATCTTTGATTTTGAGATGTAGATCCATTGTGTATTGCTCGAGGATACACTTTATATAGTTATATGACATGGATATAAAATGTATTTGATTGAAAACCATGATTTATTTCATCCCGAGCATGGGTATGCCCGCCTCAGAGAGACAATTTTTAGTTTGCAGATGACACCTCCCAAAATCTGGTCCCGGGCTCACTCGTTCTATACATTGATGAAGATTTTGTAATTTATTTCAGCCATCAGATGCTATTATGACCTCACACATTAGGGGGAATCTGTTATAAACCTAAATTTCTCTACACATGCATACATGGCCTTTGGCCCTCTTACTTGCATTTTTTCCCAAAGCACTGCTGAGTTTCTCTTCTAAAAAACCAATTTTTTGAAGATGTACGTGCCCTGCACCACTACTGCTCACATACATATTCTTGTTTCACCACTAAAACTCGTGTATGTATGCATGATGCACCACCACATCCCGCATATACTTGAAAAAGTTACAAAAAAGAACAAGTTGCAAGGAATTCGTTGAGATTACGGGCTATTGGGTAGTTTCCCAACTAATCCACTGCCTATAGTCTGTCAACCAATTGAATAACCATCATTTTGTCATATAAAAGGAGGTGTTTGGGTTTCATTTTAGATATAGAAATAAGAACATTGAAAATCTTCCCGTTTCCCATCCCCTCCTTGCCCAATTTATTGCAACCCTTTTGTGAGAATTGCCTCAGCATTTCCCCATTTGCCCTTCTTCCTCCATCAGAACCCATTCACTTCCCAAGAAGAGATAATAAGGTTGAGAGGAGAAGCCTTACAAAGGTGCACTTGGATCTTGGTGAAGAGGAGCCAAAACCAGGTTCATGGAGCAGTATCCGGCTTTGATTGTAAAGTTATAATCATTGAGTTATTAATAAAAGAATTACTTCTCCTGTCCCAAATCATGGTGTATTGAATGATTTTATTGGTTTATGATTTGAAATTATAACCTCTAACCCTAATTTGTATATGGAGTAGAATTCTTGGAGTTTTTTTGTTGGTCAATGTTTGGATGCAGGCCAGCCCTGGGAGGAGCCGTACAGTTAAAAAATATTCCAAGCACGAGGGGATCATCACCATACATAGAGTAGAGGTATAGTTACCTGATCTTCCTCATCTTTTCTTTTCTTGTATGAGTTTTGGTATTTTTGGGGTAGTTTAGAGAAGTAGTTGAATTTTAGATGGTTAATTGATCTGCCTACATTATGAACCCTGGTGTAGTCATAGGGGGGTTTTTCCTGCTAGCATCTTGTTGATTACGGTTGGTTGTCATTGATGTCAACCCTTGAAGAAAGCCCCGTAGCACAAAGTTTTGGGTAATGGACCCAATATTGTTTGATGTAAATATGACTCATTATTTTTCTGTCATGGTTGATAAGAAGTAAATATGGATGAACTCCAAAGTGGTACCCTTATGGTGAAAGTCCTTACCGAAAGATGCTTTGTGGAGTAAGAGAACCCATGCTTAATTGTGGAATAATGAGATGAAGGAAAGTGAATTTGTCAGGGAAAATATCCTATATGGATAGTGTTTTTCATGTCATTTCCGGTGGTATGCGGAACATCACATAATTCCTCACGGTTAGAGAGTTATGGCCATGAGAAGTTGGAGACCCCAGGTTTGGGTAATGGACCCAAGTGTTTTTGATGGGTAACGGTATGAGTTATGATATATTTTCATATAGTACTATTCTATATGGATAGTACATGTCATTCCATTTATGGTGGTATGTAGAACGTCACATAACTCCTCACGGTTTGCGAGTTATGGCCTTACGAAGTTGGAGGACCCTCATATGTCATCTAGAAGCTCCAAAAGGTCAAAGTAATCAAAGTGGTTTAAGAGTTTTTTAAAGGAAAATAATAAAGTGAAGTGATGAGTGTATTATAATTCAAAGTGAATACAAAATAAATAATTTCAATAATAAGTTTAATGGAGAAATTAGAAGTGGACCCAACCCTAAAATAAGGAAAGTGGGCCAAGTGACCTAGAAGATGTTTTTAAGGAAGCTACTTGGAGAGTATAAATAAGAGGAAAGGCTCTCTCATTTGAATCAAACTTGATCATATTGAATATCTATAGGTGTATGAGGTAACCAAATGATATCTAAGCCAAAATTCTAAGGAAAGTGAAGAAAATAAGGCCGAAATAAAAGGAAGGATAAATTCTTTTGATGGTGCTTTCTAAGGAATGTGATCATATACACCAGGTCTATTATAGAGCTACAAATTAGATTTGGATGATGAAATTTATGAGGGATTTTGGTTGTGGTACATGTTGAGTACATGGTTGAGACAAGTAGTTGATGAGTTAACGTACATACATGAGGTGTATAGTTGATGATTTTGGTACATATTAATGAGTCATAGTTGATGAGTAGCTGACACATGATTGGTACATACTTGGTACATGATTGGATGCACTTGTTTATGGTATAGGTTGATTATAGGTTGGTGCATGGTTGATGCACTTTTTTATAGTACAAGTTGATTACAGGTTGAGGTACAGGTTGATGCATGGTTCAGATTTATTGGTACAGGTTTACAATGGTATATCTCATAGTGATAGGGTGATAGTGGTTCCATCATTCTACTTCTACTTCAGGGTGGAAGGATGGGGCAAGGATAAGTGGTTGTATCCACCTTCCAATTGTAGCCGGAGAACACAGGAGATTGTAGCCTCCTTCTATTTGTAGCCATAGAATTGGGGAGTTGGAGCTTCCCTCAGGTTGTAGCCTGAGAAACTAGGGGTTTGGAGCCTCCTTCCAGTTGCAGCTGGAAAACAAAGTAAGTTGGTGCTTCCAATGAATGTAATTATTCAAGACATATAAGAAAAAGCATTATGTGGTTTTCTCCTGATTTGGGTTTCCACGTAAAACACTGGTGTACTATGTATGTGTATGATTGTTCATTTGTTCATTGCTTATTTACTCTGCAGTTATTGGATAATAATGCTTCATTGATATAACACTTGGATTATATGGTTAAAAGGGATTATTTCTCTATTACTGATTCATGCCCCCTCTCAGTAATCCAACAATTGGTATCAGAGCAAGGTTCCTTCAGGAAATAGTTTAACCACTAAAAGGAGATCATGGATTATTCTGAGAATGGAGTACCAATGTTTATTGGTCAGAATGGTTTTAAGTATGAGATGTGGAGCAGAAGGACATAAGTATTTTTACAGGAACAAGGACATTATATTTGGCTATCAATTGTTACAAGATATGATAGGTCAAAAAAGGCAAAGACTGCAACCAAGAAGGAATTGAAGAAGAATAACAAAATAACAATGGATTTCATCTGGGAAGGATTACCTAAACTGGTAAGAGAAAAGGTTGGTAAATGTTCATCAACCAAAGAACTTTGGGATAATTTACATGACATATTATTCACCCATCGCAGATTCATAAAATGCCAAAGAAGATGCATATACAAAACAAGAAGAAAGATGCTCATCATGTCCTACAGATTCAGATTCAGAAGAGTATGATGAAGCAGAAGTTGATTACAAAGAAAAATTGATCAGTGCAATTAAATATCTAAGGAAATAAAGAGAAGAAAACAAGTCATCCAAGAAAGAATTGATGAAGAAAAAGTAAAGTGTTCAAGGTTCTGAAAAGGATCAGCAGGTCATAAAGAATTTAAGAGCTCAACTAGAAGAGGCCAGAAGAATTGAAGAAACTCTAGAATATCAAAAGAAATTTTTAGAAGCCAACATAGGAGAAAAAAAGGAAGATGCAGAAAAGAGAGAAAAGATATTGATGGATCATCTCAAGGAAATAACCAATTATTTAACAACTTGAGGAAGAGTTTGGTCAAGAAGAGAGAAGAATGGAAGAAGAAACAATTGCATTGAAAATCCAACTTGAAGAAGCAAAGAGAACAGAAGAGGTCATGAAGTCTCAGATAATGAAGAAAGAAGAAGAGGTTGAGAGTCTTGAAGAAGAAGTTGTCACACTAAGAGTCAAAATCGACAAGTTCCACAAGAAAGTTGAAGAGACAGAAACATCCACATCAGTTGTAGAGAATGAATAGAAGCACTCTACGTTGCTAGAAAAGAAGAATGAAGAAAATAGAAAGAGTTATGTAGAAGTACTCAAAGGAAGGAATCATGGTCAACCAGAATCTAAGAA
>ML789465.1:93205-118967 GCA_009831015.1 Picea engelmannii
ATTTCATGGGATGCATTTTCACTTTCAGGTGTCTTCTCTGTTACAAAATTTTTCAATACTTCCATGATCTCCCCTTTTAAACCATGTATCTTAGTATCCAACTTAGCTTCCATTGAATCCATCTTAGTATCCAACTTAGCTTCCATTGAATCCATCAACATAGCTTCCATTGAATCCATCTTCATATCCAACTTAGCTTCCATTGAATCCATCTTATTTTGTAGTTCATTTATGTCCCTATGCATTTCTTCACCTTCATCAAGAGTCCAAGTAGGATTTTTTGGAGGCTTATTTGGTGTAGAAGTTCCCTTTTTGGATGGCATGTTGGCCAAGTATCACTTTTGAACCTTGATTTTGAGGTGGTTCTGCTAGACAATATTTCTTCTGTTGTATCTCCCAAGTTTCGTCCCTTCTGGGTATGAAAATTTTCTTTATGTATTTATCTGATATTTCTTCTCTGCAATGCCACAGGTCTGATCAAAATTGGATGTGCCAAGTGGAATTTACTGTAACTTCCCCACAACTTGCCGATTTTTGGCCTTTCTAAGAGATCTCACTTGTATAGTGTGCCCCACACAAAATATTTGATATAAAATTCTGAAACTCACACCAGATATCCTACAGACTGTCCACAATCCAATGCAACTAGTCCCACACAATTTGGATACTCTAGGAAGAAGTTATGATTTTTTTACCCAGAACACCTTCTTGAGACTAGTCAATAGGACTAGTCAGATACCCTATCTTACACAGGGTGTATCTACAAATTTATGATGACCCAGAAGTGGAAATGTTTACCAAAGATACCTTACTAATTTATGTAAATATCCTCTAGAGCTCAGGGTTTGAAACGTTACAGAAATGTTTTTATAATGAAAATTTTGTAATGAATCAGTTCAGGATGATTCCAGAACCCTATCCTGTACAAGATGTATCTATGAAAGTTTAAGGCCTCAGGAGCTGAATTTTGAACCCAACGTACCTTGATCCATCTACTAAATATCCTCCAAGAAGTTCCTTCTGAAACGTCGTAGAAATTTTTTTTTAGTGAAAATACCAAGGTGTCTTAGATGTAGCAGCGAAACCACAAGACCTTGAGCTCTGATACCATATGTTAAGAACCAAATATCAATATAGCATAGAAAATCCTCAGAAAAAGTACTCAATGCCTTGAAAAAGAGAGAATTTTAGATAATAATCCTCTTCGAGGGGGCAACCTCCTTTTACCCCACTTAAATGTTCAAATACAAGATGATTCAAAATGAAAATGTCTCCTTGGTATATATAGGAGACTAGGAGGTATAATTACAACTAATGGCCTAAAGATGACATAAATAAAATAACATTACTAATCTAATATGCCCCAATAAAGGGGTAATGAGCCAATATTAGGGCACTTTTTGAATGCTTATCTTATATGTCTTAGATGTACATGAGGAAGCACCATAAGAGGACAGTTTGTCAGGGGGAGTAACCCCAGATGGAAAGATACCTTTGCCATTGATTACAAAGGGGGAGAGATTTATCAGATGCAGAGGACAGAGGCATGGTTCCAGGGGGATCAGATTTATCAGATGCAGAGGATAGAGGCATGGTTCCAGGGGGAGCAGATTTATCAGATGCAGAGTACAAATACATGGTTCCAGGGGGGAGCATGAGTGATATGATTTCAGTATTGCAACAGAGTGTTTCCATCAATGCCAAAGGGGGAGATTGTTGATTAAGGTTGGTTGTCATTTATGTCAACCCTTGAAGAAATCCCCGTAGCACAAAGGATTGGGTAATGGAACCCATATTTTTTGATGTAAATATGACTCATTAATGTTTTTTCATGGTTGATAAGAAGTAAATATGGATGAACTCCAAAGTGGTCCCCTTATGGTGAAAGATCTCACAGAAAGACACTTTGTGGAGTAATAGAACCCATGCTTAATTGTGGAATAATGAGATGAAGGAAAGTGAATTTGTCAGTGAAAATATCCTAGATGGATAGTGCTTGTCATGTCATTTCCGGTGGTATGTGGAACATCACATAATTCCTCACTGTTAGAGAGTTATGGCCATGAGAGGTTGGAGACCCCAGGTTTGGGTAATGGGCCCAACTTTGTTTGATGGGTAAAAATATGAGTTATGATATATTTTCAGATAATACTATTCTATATGGATAGTACATGTCATGCCATTTCTTGGGGTATGTATAACATCAC
Source organism: Picea engelmannii (assembly GCA_009831015.1). NCBI lineage: Eukaryota > Viridiplantae > Streptophyta > Pinopsida > Pinales > Pinaceae > Picea > Picea engelmannii. The sequence continues at coordinate 95,413 of ML789465.1, forward strand.
ATAACTCCTCACGGTTTGAGAGTTATGGACTTACGAAGTTGGAGGACCCTCATATGTCATCTAGAAGCCCCAAAAGGTCAAAGTAATCAAAGTGGTTTAAGATATTTTTAAAGGTAAATAATAAAGTGAAGTGATGAGTGTATTATAATTCAAAGTGACTACAAAATAAATAATTTCAATAATAAATTTAATGGAAAATTAGAAGTGGACCCAACCCTAAAATAAGGAAAGTGGGCCAAGTGACCTAGAAGATGTTTTTAAGGAAGCTACTTGGAGATTATAAATAAGAGGAAAGACTCTCTCATTTGAATCACACTTGGGCATATTGAATATCTATAGGTGTCTAAGGTAACCAAATGATATCTAAGCTGAAATTCTAAGGAAAGTGAAGAAAAGAAGGCCGAAATGCAAGGAAGGATAAATTCTTTTGATGGTGCTTTCTAAGGAATGTGATCATATACACCAGGTCTATTACAGAGCTATAAATTAGATTTCGATGATGAAATTGATGAGGGATTTTGGTTGTGGTACATGTTGAGTACATGGTTGAGACAAGTAGTTGATGTGTTAGCGTACATACATGAGGTGTATAGTTGATGATTTTGGTACATATTGATGAGTCATAGTTGATGAGTAGCTGACACATGATTGGTACATACTTGGTACATGGTTAGATGCACTTGTTTATGGTACAGGTTGATTACATATTGGTGCATGGTTGATGCACTTGTTTATGGTACAATTTGATTACAGGTTGAGGTACAGGTTGATGCATGGTTCATGTATGGTTCAAATTTATTGGTACAGGTTTACAACGGTATATCTCACAGTGATAGTGTGACAATGGTTCCATCATTCTACTTCTACTTCAGGGTGGCAGGATGGGGCAATGATAGGTGGTTGTAGCCACCTTCCGGTTGTATCCGGAGAACATAGGAGGTTGTAGCCTCCTTTTGGTTGTAGCTAGAGAATTGGGGAGTTGGAGATTCCCTCAGGTTGTAGCCCGAGAAACTAGGGGGTTGGAGCCTCCTTCCAGTTGCAGCTGGAAAACAAAGGAGGTTTGTGCTTCCAATGAATGTAATTATTCAATACATATAAGAAAAAGCATTCTGTGGTTTTCTCCCGATTTGGGTTTCCACATAAAACACTGGTGTACTATGTATATGTATGATTGTTCATTTGTTCATTGATTATTTACTCTGCAGTTATTGAATAATAATGCTTCATTGATATAACACTTGGATTATATGGTTAAAAGGGATTATTTCTCTATTACTGATTCACCCCCCCTCTCAGTAATCCAACACATCCTTCCTTTTTTATTATCCAACAAAATGAAGGGATACAACCTACAACATACGTATTGTAATTTCATTTTCTCTCTCTCATAGTCTCCTCTATCAAAATACAATATTCACTCACTCACATAGCTATAATACAATTCCCTCATACATAAAAGAGGGTTTCCTTCTAGGGAAGAAATCCCTAACATAACTTCTACCTTCATATATGTGACCTTTTAATGAACAATCCAGATGGACTACAAAATTAAAATGTTTTACAAGTAAAATTTTCCCAAAAGTTTTCTTCAGGAGCACTACCCCCAAATCCCCTACTAGGGAGTGGGGGCTACAAAGTTTATTTTTCAATGTTGTCCCCCCTAGACCCCCCTGGTGAGAGAAGTTGGGGGTAAATCCACCCAAAACCCCCCATCAAGTAATGGGGTCCAAACGTGACTGAAATAAGACCTCTAAATCAAGAAGATAATCAGGGTCCACAACCAACATTTGATGGTGATATGTGATCCTTGATGACGTGGTCTAAATTTTCACCATTATTTGCACCTATTGATGATGAGACATGGCCTTTGGAGGCCCTTGCACCCTTCTAGAACATGATGTTTCCCTCATTTTCCATCCCACACTCACAAGTGTCATTCTTGAGGGGATATTTTGGTGTCTTAGTATTTTTTTATCATTTTTTGAGGCTATTTTGGGGGTCATCCATGACCTATCCAACTTGTATCCAAGACATTTTATGTTTTATGGGATTTTGAGGGATTATAACACTGGTTGCTTCATATTTAAAGACTAATTCTATCTCATTTGTAAAAAACAACTCACCACATATGGATAATCATTAGTACTTGTCTCATTATCTTCTTTTCTCATCATGTATCTCTTATGAACACTTTTAGAGTGATATTATGGATGCTTTCTCTTGTTTTGGTGGTTTTTCATGAAACTAGGGTTTTCTCATGCATAGCTACTTGGCTAGTAAGTGTTCTTTCTAGGATTAAATGTTTATTCTTGGTGTATTTTGGTGGATTATCTATTAGATTGTTAATAGTTGCATGCTATATTTGTCTCCTTGAATAATTTTGTAGAAACCCCAAGGAATGATTAAGATTGTTTATCCCCTTCCCTTGTTTTGTCCATCTTAATTTTGTTGAAGCATAAAGAGGTCAAGTTAGGGATTATAATTTTATGTCCCCCTAATGTTTTCCTTGAGGTTGAATTCTAGGGTTTATAAGAGGATAAACTCTAGGTTTTGTCCTAGTTCCATTTGATATCATAGCTAGACACTAGAGAAGAAGCAAGACGATGCCTAGGGTTTATAAGAGGACAATATCTAGCTTTTCTTTCCTATACGATTTGACCTAGGATTATGAGTGGATAATCCTTTGGTTAGATATTAAATTCTTTTCTTTTCTTTATTATCCATTAAAGGTGTTGCATTGACTCCATATGCCCAAGGATTCAAGACGACACTATTCTTTCTCATTTGCAAGTGATATAAAGCATAGTTTAGCTACATCTCTCTCTCCAAACGATTGGTGTTATATTTAGGATTTGCATTTCACCTTCATTTTCCTTCATATATATCCCAACACATTGCATCCTAGCTTAGAATTATCTTCTAACATCATCGTTTTTGCATTAATTACATTTCTAGATACTAGGGCTTGATAACTTGAATCTAATTAACATATTTTAATGCTTTTTCTCTCAAGAAATTATTGGTTTATGGTTTATTAGTATTTTACTTAATGTTTGACACATATTTTGCATTGCATCTTATTAATTTAGGAAAATTTACTTGCTTCTATTGTAAAACTCTTATATGCTGAAGTATTTTACCTTTCATTGAAGATTTTCTATAGCCATAGTATTTTATTTGATAGTTAGTGTTTCACGGCCTTTAAATGACCCTTCGATTTTGATATATCTCTTATTTAACCTTATAAACACTCCCCGTACTCACACACATTTAATTCACCTTGACCTTACCTTCAAACTTTCTCAAAGAGTAATATAATCTGGTATCCAAGATAAGGTGTCGTAGACTTGGCTTAGCATACTATAGGATCCTTTGAGGTTTCTAGGGAAGCCTCCCTTGTGATGGATATCCATACTTCAGTAAAATGAGGGAAGTAATTTCTTAGGTGACAATGGTAATTACTTCCATACGTTACACTAGTAAAACATCTTGTGAAGGCTTTGCATAAGTGCTAGATTGTTTAATAACAAGACCTTTAGGGTTCTTGCTTTATGTTAAAAGGTTATTCTTTCAACTTTGTGTAGTATATTTTTGTGAATGAGCGTAGCCAAAATCTCTCTCTCTCTTCAAAAATAAGCTACCACCATTCTATCTATTTTGTGTTCCACAATATTCTACTATTTTATTCATTAATAGAATTTGGGTTTTCACTCTATTGTTGTGATCTCTTCTATATTCTTGTGTGTTCTTCATTTGATTCCATATACATTTCATATCAGTGGTATCATATAAAACATATCCTTATTTTTATCTCGATGCATGTCCCTAATGAGGTTAGGGTATAGATAATTGGTTCTCGAGCTAGTTTGAGTAGGAGATGACTGCTCTTACCAACCCAAGTGGCCTCCCATGGTGGGAGAAAATATATATGGTGGAGAAGGAGATCCTATAAATATTTTTCCCGAGGAATCCCTCACACAACATAGGAATGATGTGATGGAAAATTTTACCCAAGTCCTTCAATGACTATCGATGATGGGCAAGGTACCTTCAACAAGCATCCATTTCAGAGGTGTGACAACCTTCAAGGTACATGTTAACTTTGATATCCCTTTATTTGAAGGATATATATATGCATATTATTTGAATAAATGGTTAAATTTGTTAGAGGGTTATTACCCTGTTAAAAAAAAATCAAGACTGAAAAGATCACTTTCATTCTCCTTAAATCCATTCTCCATGTCAGCGATTGGCGAGAAAGTTACTGCGAGAGACATAACAAAGTTGATTCTATAAAATTTAGGGCAGGACGCACTTGGGTGACCTTTGTTGATTACCTTAAGGATTAATTACATCCTATTAGGAGCTATGATGACCAATAAACATGATGGATGACACTACGTCAGAAGTGAGACCAGACAGTGTTGGATTACACCAACATATTCAATACCTTTCACTCAAAGATAGGTATCAAAGAATACAAGTGACACCTATTTTTGAAGTGTTGTAGTGGCCTACACAAGTACATCTAGGAAGAGATTTATTTCTTGTAAATATCCTCATTGGGATCCACTTATCAACATGTTTTCAAAATCAATCATAAATTTAAGCAACAAAATAAGAGGGAGTTTGGGTTTGTAAATCCACCAAAAAAAAAGCATGGTAAAGGTGGCCCTACCTCATAGAACAAGGGACAAAGTAGGGAGAGAAAACCTCAATACAACCAATCCAAGTTGTAGGGAAATAAGGTCATTTAGAATTTTGAGAAGGACACTTGAAAGTGGTGTGAGTTCCAAAAACTCCCTTAGAACAACATTGACGAATGTCGCTCGAAAAAGTCATTATTGGTGGATTTTAAATAATAAGAGTCATACCTTGACTCATAATCTGGTTTAGAATAGGATAAGGGAAAGAGGATAATCTATGTATAACCCATTTCTACCATGAAAACCACAAATATCCAACTAGATGAGTCAAAGTAGCTTGAGGAGGGGGAGCACTTCTTGCATTCATATATGTGGGTGAAGGGGACACCACTACATTTCATTGTTGCTAATGGGAGCCAAAAAAAACTGATCTTAGTTGAGGTCATAAAGATATTGAATATTCCAACAATGCCACATCCCTAACCATATACTATTGGTTGGTTGAGCCAAAGACAAGACCTTTGCATAAATCCTTAGTGTCTCTTGTCCTACGACACTAACACCTTCAAAGATGAGCTAGTATGTGATGTTTCCCTATTCAGGTGATGTTTCCCCACTTGAAGTTTTTGATTTTCTTTTAAGACAACCCTATATGTGGAAAAGTAATTTTTTTTATGAGTCTTGGCCTCATAGTGTCATTTTTACTTTGGGAGGTGAATCCTACAGGGTACCAAAGGTCATTCCAATTATTTCATTTTCATTGATCTCAACAAAACAATACTGAAAGGTAATCTCTCAGGATGGATTTTTTTTCCTCGTCATGGTTTGCTCATAAGGTGAAAAAAATGTCACTACGACCATCATAGCTTCAACAAAGGGTCTATATACACAATAGAAATAAGTGGAAAATGGTGTAGAGGAATATCAAGAAATATTTTCCTCACATATAGAGGTGTCTCTACACTGTTAGTTCAAACATCCCATTGACTTGATACTAGGTGATCCCTTGCCCAATGGTTCAATATACATATGCTCCCTTTTGGATAATGAGGAAATAAAGCATCAAAGTCATGATCTCATTTGAAAGGGCCATACTCAACTGATCTCCTCACCTTGTGGGAGCCCAATTGTGTTGGTGCAGAAAAATGATGACACATGGTGACTATGTATTGGTTATAGAGCCCTAAAAAAATCACTATCAAGAACTGATGCATGATCCCCCAGATTGACTATCTTCTTGATCAAATTAAGGGTTCCAAGTTCATTAGTAATATTTTTATGAATTCAGGCTACCACTAGGTTTGATAGAGAAAAATATTGTATGGAATATAACCTTCAAATCTAAAGAGTGACTTTTTTATTGGTTTGTCATGCCTTTTGGCTTGAATAATTCTCTAGTGACATTCATGAGGATGATAGATGATATCTTATGATCGTTCACAAAATATTTAGTGGTCATATATTTGGATAACATATTCATATTCAACCATACCTACGTAGAACATTTGCAACACATTTAGCAGATCCTAAGCCCCCTGTGGCAACACAAGTTATATTCCAATCTAGAGAATTTTTCATTAAACATGCATGCATATAATTCAATAATTAGGATACATCATGGATGAACATGGGGTTCTTGTGGACCCAACTAAGATCCAATTCATTCATGATTGACTAGCCTTCATGACTCTAACAGAGCTCCACGACTTCTTGGGCCTTGACAAATTCTACCATAATTTCATGTTGGGGTTCTCTCATATCTCTTGGCCACTAAGTCAAGTGACCAAAGGTGGATATAAATCCAAGTTTTCCTAGTCCGAATCATAGTATAAATAATTCCAAGATCTAAAAAGCTAACTCTTCTCTACACCTGTCCTCATGATTCTAGTCCTACAACATCCATTTGAGATTAAGATAGATGCCTCCAACTACATTATTGAAGAAATACTCACTTAGTAGGGACATCTAGTGGCCTATCATAGTGTAACACTATATGATGTTGTTCACATATATCCCACCTATGAAAAGGAAATGTACTCCATTATTCATGCATGCTGACAGTGGAAACAATATATTTTGGGAAAGGAAATGATCATCCACCTTGATTACAAGCCCCTACAATTCATCCAACACAAGGAAAGTTACAAAATGACCACCATCATAAGTGGTCCACATACCTTCAATGATTCTACTTGAACAATGAGCACAATATGGGTAGTTCCAAGCATGTTGCAGACTGCCACAGTCATCCCCTGGTTGTGTCACTAACCATAGTTATTAACACCTATGGGTATGAGACATTTGGGTCGAATTTATCATAAACTAAGTGTAGAAAAATAGGTCCTAAAATTCCACCTCCAAGAAGCACTCTTGTGTTATCTGGGCCATCTTTATGTTCCTTCAAGGGAGATTGAAAACATAATTTAGGAGGTACACTACAATCAGGTCGAAGGGAAATTTTGTGTGGAGAAGATAGTAGCATTAATTTAGAAGTATTTCTATTGGAAAAAGATTTGATAGGATGTCAACCAATATATCAGGTCATGCATTGTCTGTGTCATCACTAAATTGTCCATTAAGAAGCAAGGGATGTACTCCTCTCCCAACCCAAGACAATACCTGGGAGTCAATCTCCATGGATTACATGTAAGGTTTTCCATCCACCAAACATGGTCATGATTTTGTCTTTTTGGTTGTCGATCATTTCTCTAAGATGACCATTTTGGCATCATGTAAAAAGAGTATCACAACTGAGGTCACTTCTAGGCTCTTCTTTAAACAATTTTGGGTTCATTTTGGGATACTACGAACCATTCTTTTAGATAGGGATGGTAGGTTCCTTAGTACCTTATGGGATAGCCTATGGTCTCTACTGGACACCAATTTGAGAAAATCAATTACCTTTCACCCCCAGACAGTTGGACAAATGAAAGTGGTCAACATGATGATTGTGCATATCATGCGCATGTACAATTCCAAGCATCCAGGTACATGGTATGAGAGCCTTCCATATGTTCAACATATCTATACCATAACCTTCCACAACTCTGCTTTCCAAATCCATTTTAAGGTTTTCTTGGGGTTCATGTTAGCTTAAACTTGACTTGCTTTTAGATAAAACATTGTTAGGTGAATAGTGGTTGGTTTGAGCACAAGGTTTTAGTATCTTGTGGTTTAAGAGACCATGGATTTCTTGTAATTGATGGGTGTTATATATGCACTAAAAACACACTAAAACCCCTCAATCAAATTGTCAATCCGGGGTAAGTAAAATTAGAGTTGTAGAAAAATATATGCCAAAGGTAGAAGGGATAGTAGGAGTATATTCTAATTAATGAAGGTAGCTATATAAGGCTAATCTACTTAAGCAAAGATATCTAATGAGAAAACCCTACTAAGAAAATTGAAACTAGGTAACCTAAGTACTTTTGGGCCAAGGATCGATGGATAGTTCCTAAGAAAGCAAGTAAAACCCTATGTAAAGAAAACTAGTTCAACAATAAGAAATAAACAACTATCTAAGCATATCAATAAGAAAATGACAAAAGAAAACTATTTTAACTTGCCAACCTACATTCAATGAGCAACTACCCTATGACAACAAATAAATAAACAAGAAAGCAAAGACACCTATCTAACCTATTAAAGAAAATAGACAAGAAAGCAAAGACAACTGTCTAACCTACTAAAGAAATAGACAAATAAGAAAAGACAACTAAGTAACCTACTAAAGAAATAGACGACTATCTAACCTATTAAAGCAAATAGACAAGTAAGCAAAGACAACTAACTACATTATGTAATCAAAGTAAAACTTCTCATTGAACAACTATCTAGCCTAAGAGGCAAGTGGACTAAATGCTCAATGAAAAACTATTTCTAATGCATGAAAGGAAATCTAAGAGGAAACTGGACTAAATGCTCAATGAAAAACTATTTCTAATGCATGAAAGGAAATCTATTTTATCGAAAGAAAGAAGAACTACCAACTAATGCTTAATATATTATAAGCAAACTACTATCTAATCTATCAAAGTAAAGTCTATCTATCCTACAACAACAATAAAAATTTATTCTAATCTATGAAAGAAAGAAACTATATCTATGAAAGAAGGAAAACTATCTCTTCTAATCTACGAAAGCAAGAAACTATCTTTAATCTACGAAAACATGAAAACTATCTTTTAAACTATGACAATTCAAATATAATGTTGGTGGTTGTGTGAATGTCTTCGGTGTCAGATGATATCTCGATGGAACTTGGCAACAAAGGACAATTCTAGTGGTATAAGCTCAACACTAATCTCAATGGCAAAGTGAAAGGTATGGATTAAACAATCCAATGAGAGTTTAGCCATGACAAAACAATGTTAAATACCCTGCATATTCATATATAAACCATCAACAACATAACAAGACCATCATTATACTTCTATACTATGTGAGAAAAACTAGATTCAACCATTAACTAAGAAAAAAAATTGCAATTTAATTCTAGGAAAGGAAATTGCGTAAAATAAAACTATGCTATGTCTACTCTAACCATTCAAACTGCAATAAGGAAATAATTAAAAACAAAAATTAAACTATGATATTAAAAAGTAAATTAACAATCTACATTAACCAACAAATAATTAAATGGGATCTATATAAAATTGAAGTGATCAAGCTATAATTAAAAACTGGAATTAATTCTATCCATCCATCAAATCCTTGTCAAAGAAAACCCAAATTAAAACTTTGTTCTATTCTAATTAAAACTCTGTTTTAAACTTGATTATAAAATTATAAAAGAAAGGATAATCTAATATCTAATTACATATCATTAAAATCAATATTAATGCATGCTAACACAATTCATCATACCAACCTGTAAAAGAGAGTCAAAACAATTAAATTATAACAACAAACTAATTAACGTAATAAAAATGCATGTACAGGAAATAAAGAGAGACAACTAAACTATAAAAATGTATAAATAAACTAAATAAGAGTTACCAGACTACTGGTGCCCCCCCAAACAATTCGTGGTCACTCCCTAAAAGCACACCACGATCGCAGCAAAAGGAATTCACCATTAAAATGTAGAAACATAGTTTTATACAATTCTGGCAATTGAAAATGCAGAAACATAGGAAAACGTTTTTATCTCTATCCTATACTTTTTCTACTACTCCTTAGCTATTGTATGACAACCACGGTGGTATTTATAAGATTTACAGACCAGGTGGTCGACCACAGGAGGGTTGAACCACTTCTAAAAACAACAAATTTCATTAATGGTGCTCTAACTGCCGAAATAGAGTTAACCAATAATCGCCCTTCTCAACAACCTAAACTGATTTGTCAAGAGTTCAGTAGCTAGAGGGGATAAGCATGAACAAAACCCATGTCTTTGATTCACCCACCATTGGCCGCCAATACCATAACCGCCAAATCACGCACCATTTTTGTGCAGGATGAGGTGTTGGACGGAGTGTCGGACCAGGTACCGGATCGAGTTCTGGAAGGAGTGTCAGACTGAGTGATGGAATGAGAAACATGGTGCGTTTTCTCCCTGTAACATAAAAAGACATGAATTATCTCTTGGAAATCATAAAACGTGATGAATTATACCCAATACAATCACTAAACATGAATTATACGTACCAGGTGTAGATCATACCGTTTTAATATCAAATTCTTCAAAACGATTCTTCAAACTATGAAGAACACATATGTACATGCGACAAAAGTGTATAATAACATTCATAAAAGGGATCATATCTCGGGCTGAACATTACCCCGACACCTAAGATTTTGCAGGTCCCACTGCAAACAAAAATAAATTGCCCCTTATGACTAAACTTGCGAAGGAGGGGGCATATTAGCTTTAGAAGCTTCTCCCTCTTGCCTGGGGGATTTTGACGTAGGATTTTTGTGGTGTTTTAATTGCATTCAGAGACTATTATTGGTGGAAGTAATATCATCAACCTAACGCTGTAGAGAATTCATCTTGGCTTGTAGGACAACGTTATCATGGCGTAAATGACAACTCAGTGTTTCATGCTCTCTACGTTTGAACTGGAGGGTTGGGAGTTTTTGGAGGTTGCTGATGACATGTGAGGGAGCCTTGAGATGTATATTATACCCTCTATCCTTTAAACCATGCAAAACAACAATTTTACCTCTACAAAATTAGTTCCAAAAAGTGACTTCCCATAAGCGCAACAATTATGGCTTCGCGAACTTGTGAAAAATAGGTATCAAAGTGACACCTGTAAATATAAGACAGTAAAACCTATGTAAAACCCGAGAGAAATTTTTCTTTCTGAATATTTCCTTTACAAAAACCTCTCTTGGTTTTCAAAAATTCACTTTTAGTTGTTAGGAAAACATGCCAAGAAAACATGACTAAAACATGAAAAACATAGTGTTTTATTTTCTGAAAAACCAGGCCTTTAAGAGAATTGAATATATCCAAAACCATAACGTATATTTAGAAACTAAGAGAGGTTATTTTGTTTTAATATTTCCTTGATAAAAACCTCTCTTGATTTTTAAAAATTCACTTCCAGTTGTTATAAAAACATGAAAAGAAAACATGTCTAAAAGAGGAAAAACAAAGTGTTTTATTTTCTGAAAACATAGGCCTCTAAGATGATCAAATATATCCCAACCCATAACGTATATTCAAAACACAAGAGAGGTTATTATGTTGTGTTATTTTATGAACAAAATCCTCCTCCAGGTTTCAAAATTATGTTCCCATTTGTTCATAATCCCAACTTAAAGTTGGTTACTCAAAACTTGCAGAAGCGCAATGTGCTCTTAGCAGAAGCGCAACGTGGTATTTGATAGGGATTTTGGAGGCCTTCCTAGAGGATTTTTGGGATGAATTTTGTATGGGTGGAAAGTGTATGATGTATGCTACACACTGGAACCATCAAGCACTACAAATTCCTTCTCCAACCTTCTAAAAAATGGACTTGAAGTCAAGTTGTCCAAATGTTAGAAACCCTCCTATAGCGACTGTATTTGGGGGAATTATCTCAAATAATAACACCTATGCATAAAATGAAGGAGGTTTTTGTTTATTGGTCTATGATTGACAAAACAATCTTTCAAGTTAGTCAAATTAATCTTCCTTAATTCAAAAACCAATTTTGGAGTAGAACTTTGACCAAGACAATCATTTCAAAATTGATGACAAGGAATGATGACATGACCATGATGAACATTTATGACCTTGGATGACTGAAGGGAGTAGTAATGACACCTATACACACCAATGATAATTTGACAACCAATATATGTCAAATTTTATTTGAGAATTTTATTTTGAAAATATAACAATTTGACCTAATAACCCTATCAATCACATGAAAGAGTAAATTTGATCACTAGTGACTGACAGAACTGACAAATACTAACAAAAGGGTTGGTTTGTACTGGTAGGCATGGTGAACATGAGAATTTTTATTTCCTTTCATCGATCTGTAACAATTCAAACAATTGTTCCTGTTTTCATAATCTTGTAATACAGATGGCAGTAAGTATTTAGCAGTTGTTATCGCTTTGTATTTGTCACAAAGAGTAGTTAAGTATAAACAGTCATCTATAGCATAAACATAAAAATGCACAGGAGCTTATAAAACACACAATTATGTCAGCAGTATATAATTTATCATACCAATACAAAAAACTGCTAATATAATATCCCAAGACTTCGTAAAAAGACAGTATGACAGAATTTCGATAGAAATCCTACTTCCTCTTCTCATGGGTTTACTATACAAATGGGCAATGCTTAGCATTTTTATCTCAGGAAACTCCCCCCAAACTGAAGATATGGCATGTCCTCATGCCATGAATTAAAAATAGGCTTCTCGGTATTTACTGTTTTTAGAGGGAGGTTAGCAATAGGATTCTTGGGGATTGGTTACAACCTTCCTCACTTGGGAAGGCATCTTCTCTAGACTCTTCAAGAAGTAAAAGGGAAAGTTACAATGGATTATTGAACTTAAAGTGAGCTAATAATCAAAATTGAATTTCTTTAAAGACACAATATCTACCTTCATATGTAATCAATCTTGTGATGGCTATGAGAGGGTTGATTAGCTCCTCTTTTATCCACTCGGAGTATCCCTTAGCTCCAGAGATGTTCTGAAATTTGGTTTTGAAAACCCTGTTATAGATTGCTCTTGGAAATTGGTGGCGTTTAAATCAACAGTCTCCAACTCTTGGGAGCTTTGTGGCTGAGGTAATTGATTCCTCAGAGGCAACAAACATAGTGAATAGGAGTTGAGGTAGGCTAAGAGGGTTCCATTGTTGGTTATTTTGCCACCATTCTCACTCAATCCACTTGCATAGAACATGTAATGTCAAACCTACAATGAACAACCTGTAACAAAAATAGACCAATAGAGTGGTCTGTTAAGGACATATGCAACAATTTATAACACACAAGAGTCTAGCACTTCAAGATAAAATGACTACTAATGTAATAACCTGTATTATGAAAACAATACAGAATTTTTACAAAGATTTACTTCTCTGGGAAATGATCATTTGTCAACTCATGAACCCCTCCCCCACACCTAAGTATTGTGACACCTCACAATCAAAAGTATAGGAATCCAGTCAGTTCTACCAATAGCTGAAGATTTACAGTTTGTAAAGTGTAAAGAGAAATTTCACAGATTGGTATGACGAGATGGTTAGAATATGGCCCAACCTATAGGATAAGAGATCCTATATATAGATAAGAAGACGTAGGCAAGCGAGTTTCAAGATAGTCTCAGATTTAGTTCCCAATGTCAAGTTTATGGAGTTCATTAACCTTAGATTAACCATACATACTTCATGTCAGCTTTGTCTACAAGTAATGTCGTACATTAGGACAAATATAAATTTATTTTTCTTTGATTACCATCCTCACTAGGTAGAATGCCTCGTTGCCAACAAGTCTGTTTAGTACTCTGGCGGGTTTACCTAGTCATACCACAGGCCGGTACCCACTGACATCAAACCTGTTCAGTATCCCGACGGGTTAGCCTCTTACACCCTCAGAAACTGGCTCTCCATATTTTAAGATTTTAGTATAAGATTGCTTAATGCAAGAGAATAGGGGAACAACTCTAAAAACAACTTTTTCTTTATTTTTTTTTCAATTGAGATGGTATTTATGTTAGAGGATGAATTTCCGTAATATTCCTTAGCGATTGTCCTGATTTAAGGGGTACTTAAGTGGACGTGGCCTATCTAAAGCTATGATATAATCAAGCTAATTAGTGTGTAGTGGATGGTACCATTGAGAAAGAACATAAAGGTATCTCTAGGCTCAACTCGCTTTCTCCTTTTGTAAGTTATTGTGATGTTTCCATGGCTAACCACTGATCAAACCTCTTGGTTACTCTTTAACAAAGATACGTTACTCACTTACTCAGGTTTCTTGGGAAAACTGTATGAGATACCTCTAAGCTTGATGGTTACGGTATCACTTCCTTATATAGTGGTAAAGATTTTCAAGAGCAACTTCTTTTCAAAATGACTTAAGAACAAGAAGATGAAAATCTTTGCAAAAACATGGCTAACTACAACAATTCATTATTCATTTGATGCTTAGTAGACAACAAGGTTCAAGTATAGCAATGTTTTCAAGAAAAATTCTTCTTTTATATCTCCTTGAAACTATCTACTCCTGGTGAAATAAATACCTACAGAGATCTCTAAAACTGTTTGCAAAAACCACACTCTAAAATATAATAAACTAATGAGATCAATGAGATCAAGTCATACGAACATGTATCTCATAGTTATTTTATTAAAAGAAAATGTAAAATGAGGCTGCATTAGACTCTAAGCTAAACTAACAACATGCAACTTTTATTTACTATCCTACCCTACCTAAAAAGAAAGGGAAAATATTTATTCAAGTGTAAGAACTCTTCCAATGTAACCATGTGTGGAGAAAGATAAAAAACATACTCATATCCATGTATGAAAAAGTTATCGCAGTGATTACCTGGATATGTCGAACCAACCAACCTACTTGTTTGGGCATCAGAAGGTGTTGAAGAAGAGAATAGTATTGTGGCATGATGACCTCTTGTAACCAAATTTCAATGTAATCTTGATGTTCATCAACAGTAATTTCAATGCTCTCCTTGATCATGTTGTGAAGATCCTCTTCTTCTTGATGATCGATTTATGAAGTATATAAAGGATCTACTGAGGTGGATGTTGAGAACTCCTTAATCGTAGGTCTTAATGACTGCTCTCCACTGGATGTAGTCCATAATTTTTCAGCTTCCTTCGCATTTTGGCAAGGAAAATCATTTTTTAGCTCATAGGGTCTTGACTCTTCTAATATTTTCGGAAAGGTAGACAAGTTCTTGGCTATTGTCAAGATGGGTTCTTCCTGAAAAGAACAAATCTCGACTACTGCTAGGATTTGAGAAAGTTCCCTCAGGCTAATGGTTTCTTCTGAATTCATCTTGTCATTTGATAAAACTTGGTTCACACAAAGATGTTTTCCACAAAGTTAGGATCTCCTGATGGTGGTAAGAAAAAAAAGGTTGTATTGTTTGGTTCTGCGGAAGGCTCGAGTGGTCTTGCCTCATGTCCCACCATTACTGATGCTTCAATTTATTGTTCTATAGTGCTCCCTATTTTAGTCTCTTTAGAGACTGCTTTAGCTCTTTGGGTTGAGCTATCTCCTGTTTTTTGGTATCAGTCTGCGGAGTTTATGAGTGGAACGTTCGTTCCCCAAAAGAGGTCGGAAGGAACCTTAGTTGAAAGGTATGATTTTGATTTAATGTATCTACCTTGTGGGTCTCTAGGCCTATTCATGAAAGAAAGTAAAAACAAAAGAGAAAACCTACCATCTGGTTTCTAGGTCTATTTCATTAAAGTAAACAAAAACAAAAAGAAAAGCTACCATTGGGTTTGGGGGAACCTGCTATAGCATATGTGCAGGTTCTTACCTCTCATCTTAAATCTCCCCTGCCACCAATCTAATGCTAAGGTCTAAGGATGCTATATTTCCTAACTACTTCTCACCTTGAGACAACTCCCTGGCAACGACACCAAAAGTGATGGGTCTTATATATG
Source organism: Picea engelmannii (assembly GCA_009831015.1). Classification (NCBI taxonomy): domain Eukaryota; kingdom Viridiplantae; phylum Streptophyta; class Pinopsida; order Pinales; family Pinaceae; genus Picea; species Picea engelmannii. The sequence goes on from ML789465.1 coordinate 111,153, forward strand.
CACTAAAAACACACTAAAAACCCTCAATTAAATTGTCAACCTGGGGCAAGTAAAATTTGATTTGTAGCAAAATATATGCCAAAGGTAGAAGGGTTGGTAGGACTATAGTATAACTAATGAAGGTAGCTATCTAAGGCTAATCTACTTAAGCAAAACTATCTAATGAGAAAACTCTACTAAGCAAATTGAAACTAGGTAACCTAAGTACTTTTGGTCCAAGGATCAATGGATAGTTCCTAAGAAAGCAAGTAAACCCCTATGTAAAGAAAACAAGTTCAACAATAAGCAATAAGCAACTATCTAAGCATATCAATAAGAAAATGACAAAATAAAACTATTTTAACTTGCCAACCTACATTCAATGAGCGACTACCCTATGAAAGAAAATAAATAAACAAGCAAGCAAAGACACCTATCTAACCTATTAAAGAAAATAGACAAGCAAGCAAAGACAACTATCTAACCTACTAAAGCAATAGACAAATAAGCAAAGACAACTAACTAACCTACTAAAGCAATAGACGACTATCTAACCTACTAAAGAAAATAGAAAAGTAAGCAAAGGCAACTAACCACTACAAGTAATCAAAGTAAAACTTCTCATTGAACAACTATCTAGCCTAAGAGGCAAGTGGACTAAATGCTTAATGAAAAACTATTTCTAATGCATGAAAGGAAATCTAAGAGGCAATTGGACTAAATGTTCAATGAAAAACTATTTCTAATGCATGAAAGGAAATCTATTTTATCGAAAGAAAGAAGAACTACCAACTAATGCTTAATATATTATAAGCAAACTACTATCTAATCTATCAAGGCAAAGTCTATCTATCCTACAACAACAATAAAAATTTATTCTAATCTATGAAAGCAGGAAACTATATCTATGAAAGAAGGAAAACTATCTCTTCTAATCTACAAAAGCAAGAAACTATCTTTAATGTACGAAAACATGAAAACTATCTTTTAACCTATGACAATTCAAATATAATGTTGGTAGTTGTGTGAATGTCTTTGGTGTCAGATGATATCTCGATGGCACTTGACAACAAAGGACAATTCCAATGGTATAAGCTCAACACTAATCTCAATGACAAAGTGAAAGGTATGGATTAAACAATCCAATGGGAGTTTAGCCATGACAAAACAATGTTAAATACCTTGCATATTCATATATAAACCATAAACAACATAAAGACATCATCATTATACTTCTACACTATGTGAGAAAAACTAGATTCAACCATTAACTAAGAAATATAATTGCAATTTAATTTTAGGAAAGGAAATTGCGTAAATTAAAACTATGCTATGTCTACTCTAACCATTCAAACTGCAATAAGAAAATAATTAAAAATAAAAATTAAACTATGATATTAAAAAGTAAATTAACAATCTACATTAATCAACAACTAATTAAATGAGATCTATATAAAACTGAAGTAAGCAAGCTATAATTAAAAAATATAATTAATTCTATCCATCCATCAAATCCTTGTCAAATAAAACCCAAATTAAAACTCTGTTCTATTCTAATTAAAACTTTGTTTTAAACTTGATTATAAAATCATAAAAGAAAGCATAATCTAATATCTAATTACACATGGGGTTAGTCTAGGGGTCTGCAGATCCGTTCCTAACTACAAGATTAATGCATGCTAACACAATTCATCATACTAAACTGCAAAAGATAGTCAAAACAATTAAATTATAACAACAAACTAATTAACGTAATAAAAATGCATGTACAGGAAATAAAGAGAGACAACTAAACTATAAAAATGAATAAATAAACTAAATAAGAGTTACCAGACTACTGGTGGGCCTCCCAACAAGTCGTGGTCACTCCCTAAAAGCACACCATGAGATCAACAAAAGGAATTCACCATTAAAACACAGAAACACAGTTTTATACAATTCTGGCAATTGAAAAATGCAAAACAGAGGAAAATGTTTTTATCTCTATCCTCTACTTTGTATACTACTCCTTAGCTATTGTATGACCACGACGATGGTATTTATAATATTTACAGACCAAGTGGTCGACCACAGGAGGGTTGAACCACTTCTAAAAACAACAAATCACATTAATGGTGCCCTAACTGCTGAAATATTGTGAACCAATAATCTCCCTACTCAAGAACCTAAACTGAGTTGTCAAGAGTTTAGTAGCTGGAGGGGATAAACATGAACAAAACCCATGTCTCTGATTCACCCACCACTGGCTGCTAATACCATAACCGCCAAATCGCCCATCGTTTTTGTGTAGAATGAGGTGCTAGACGGAGTGTTGGACCAGGTACCAGATCGAGTGCTCGAAGGAGTGCCAGACTGAGTGCCAGAATGAGAAACATGGTGCGTTTTCTCCCTGTAACATAAAAAAACATGAATTATCTCTTGGAAATCATAAAACATGATGAATTATATCCAATACAATCACTAAACATGAATTATACCTACCTGGTGTAGATCATACCATTTTAATATGAAATTCTTCAAAAAGCTCCTTCAAAGTATGAAAAACACATATGTACATGCGAAAAAAGTGTATAATAACCATCATAAAAGTGATCATATCTCGGGCCTAACATTACCCCGACACCTAAGATTTTGTAGGTCCCACTGCAAACAAAACGAAATTGCCTTTTATGACTAAACTTGTGAAGGAGGCGGCATATTAGCTTTAGAAGATTCTCCCTCTTGCCCGAGGGATTTTGACTTAGGATTTTTGTGGTGTTTTAATTGCATCTAGAGACTATTATTGGTGGCAGTAATATCATCAACCTAACGCTATAGAGAATTCATCTTGGCTTGTAGGACAACGTTATCATGGCATAAATGACAACTCAATGTTTCATTCTCTCTACATTTGAACTAGAGGGTTGGGAGTTTTTGGAGGCTGCTGATGACATGTAAGGAAGCCTTGATATGTATATTATATCCTCGATCCTTTAAACCATGCAAAACAACAATTTTATCTCTGCAAAATTAGTTCCAAAAGGTGACCTCCCATAAGCGCAACAATTCTGGCCTAGCGAACTTGTGAAAAATAGGTATCAAAGTGACACCTGTAACTATAATACAGTACAACCCGTGTATCAATTGAGAGAGGTTTTTGTTTTTAAACATGTCCTTGACAAAAACCTCTCTTGTTTTTCAAAAATTCACTTTCAGTTATTTGGAGAACATGCCAATAAAACATGACTAAAACATGAAAAACAAAGTGTTTTATTTTCTAAAAAACTAGGCCTTTAAGAGAATTGAATATATGCAAAACCATAACGTATATTTAGAAAATAAGAGAGGTTATTGTGTTTTAATATGTCCTTGATAAAATTGTCTTTTGCTTTTCAAAAATTCACTTCCAGTTATTAGGAAAACACGAAAAGAAAACATGTCTAAAACACGAAAAACAAAGTGTTTTATTTTCTGAAAACATAGGCCTCTAAGATAATCGAATATATCCCAACCCATAAAGTATATTCAAAAAATGATATAGGTTATTATGTTTTGGTATGTTGTGAACAAAAATGTCCTCCAGGTTTCAAAATTACTTTCCCATTTTTTTAGAATCCCAGCTTGAAGTTGGTTACTCAAAACTTGCAGAAGTGTAGCGTGCTCTTAGAAGAAGTGCAATGTGGTCTTTGATAGGGATTTTAGAGGCCTTCCCAGAGAATTTTTGGGATAAAAGTGGTATGGGTGGAAATTTTATGATGTCTTCTACATAATGGAACCATCAAGCAGTGCAAATTCCTTCTCCAACCTTCTGAAAAACTGACTTGAAGTCAAGTTGTCCAAATGTGCAAAAACCCTCCTATAGAAACTGTATTTGGGGGATTTCTATCAAATAATAACACCTGTGCATAAAATGGAGGTTTTTGTTTATTAGTCTATTATTGACAAAAACCTCTTCCACTTTTGTCAAATTAATCTTCCTTAATTCATAAACCAATTTTGGAGTAGAACTTTGAGCAAGACAATCATTTGAAAGTTGATGACAAGGAATGATGACATGACCAGGATGAACATTTATGACCTTGGATGAGTGGAGGGAGTAGTAATGAGACCTAGACACACCAATGATAATTTGACTACCAATATATGTCAAATTGTATTTGATAATTTTCTTTTGAAAATATAACAAATTGACCTAATAACCCTATCAATCACATGAAAGAGTAAATTTGATCACTAGTGACTGACATAACTGACAAATACTAACAAAAGTATTGGTTTGTACTGGTAGGCATGGTGAATAGGATAATTTTTATTTCCTTTCATTGATCTGTAACAATTCAAACAACTGTTCCTTTTTTCATAAGCTTGTAATACAGATGGCAGTAAGTATTTAACAATTTTTATCGCTCTGTATTTGTCACAAAGAGTAGGTAAGTATAAGCAATCTTCTATAGCATAAACATCAAGGCACATAGGAGCTTATAACACACACAATGATTTCAACAGTATATAAGTTAGCATACCAATACAAACAACTGCTAATATAATATCCCAAGACTTTGTAAAAAGACAATATGACATAATTTTGACAGAAATCCTACTTCCTCTTCTCATGGGTTTACTATACAAATGGGAAATGCTTAGCATTTTTATCTCAGGAAACTCCCCCCAAAACGAATATATGCCACATCTTCATGCCATGACTTAGCAATAGGCCTCTTTTTCTTTACTTTTTTTAGAGGGGGGTTAGCAATAGGCTTCTTGGGGATTGGTTAAGGCCTTCCTCACTTGGGAAGAGATCTTCTCTAGACTCTTTAAGAAGTAAAAGGGGAAGTTACAATGGCTTATTGGACTGAAAGTGAGCTAATAATCGAAATTGATGGGCTTTAAAGACAAAATATATACCTTCACATGTAATCAATGTGATGATGGCTATGAGAGGGTTGATTAGCTCCTCTTTCAACCACTCCTTGGAGTATCCCTTAGCTCCAGAGATGTTCTAAAATTCGGTTTTGAAAAACCTATTATAGCTTGCTCTTGGAAATTGGTGGTGTTTAAATCAGTGGTCTCCAACACTTGGGAGCTTTGTGGCTGAGGAAATTGATTCCTCAAAGGCCACGGACATAATGAATAGGAGTTGAGGCAGGCTAAGAGTGTTCCATTGTTGGTGATTTTTCCACCATGCTCACTCAATCCACTTGCATAGAGCATGTAATGTCAAACCTACAATGAACAACCTGTAACAAAAATAAACCAACAGAGTGGTCTGTTAAGGACATATGAAAAAACTTATAGCACACAAGAGTTTATCACTTCAATATAAAATGACTGTTTATGTAATAACCTGTATTATGAAAGCAATACAAAATTTTTACAAAGATTTACTTCTCTAGGAAATGATCATTTGTCAACTCATGAACCCCTCCCCCACACCTAAGTATTTTGACACCTTACAATCAAAAGTATAGGAAACCATTCAATTCTCCCAATAGCCCAAGATTTATAGTTTGTAAAGTGTAAAGGTAAATTTCATAGATTGGTATGATGAGACGGTTAGAATATGGCACCACCTATAGGATAAAAGATCCTATATATAGATAAGAAGAGGTAGGCAAGAGAGTTTCAAGATAGTCTCAGAGTTAGTTCCCAATGTCAAGTTTATGGAGTTCATTAACCTTAGCTTAACCATACATACTTCATGTCAGCTTTGTCTACAAGTAATGACATACATCAGGACATATTTAAATTTATTTTTGTCAGATTACCATCCTCACTAGTGTTAGGACCACACAATGTACCTTTTTGCCTATAATTTTTGCCACTATTATACTCTTGATCACCCATATTTAGACTCATACTATCACTTTATCTGATCATCCCAAAGATATACAACGTCCCTTCTCATTACTATACGTTTAATCTGTTTTGCATAATATTTTACATCACTCCCGTACTTGACCATTGATTAGAAATGCACAAGTGTTCAAAACTGCAGATTAGCATTTGAGGCCTATTGTTGAAGCACAGAACTGTCCAAGGTTGTTGTTGCTGAAACACAGAACTGATGCTGAAACACGGAGTTTCTATATAGTCTGACGTCGCAGATGATGAAACACAGAGCTGCTATACAGTCCGAGGTCATAGATGCTGAAACACGGAGCGGTTACACAGTCCAGAGTTGCAGATGCTGAAACACAGAGGAAACCGCCAGGACCGACAATGTTGAAACACAAAGGAAGCCGTTACAGTCAGCGGTCAACAAATCTCTAACCGTCGCTCCTACACAAGAATGCAGACACAGTCAGAGCGCAATTCACGTGGCTGAAACAACCCGCGAATTGCGATGTTGAAACAACATCAACAACAATGGGAAGAAGCTGTTACACCAGTTGTAACAACAATACCTCATTCAACTCCTATAATAGCATTATGTTGCGTGAGACTAGGACATCCTATGCTGGTTTAGAAAGTAGATCCGACTAAGGATAGGACTCAGATATACATTGTAAATTATTGTATCGAAGGGATTCCCTCTTTAAATAAGAGGAAATCATCATTCGAGGGATTGAAGTTTTATGTATTGAAGAAGCTCCAGAGTAGAGGGACGTATTCCATTTCCAGATTGTAATATAATATTTTGACAGATGAATAAAAGACTGCTTTGAGTATCCTTCTCTAGCTTTCTCATTTCAGGGGAATCTTCTGAGAAGGGAGGGCCCACCTTCTTCACAAGATTCACCCATTAGTTTAGAAGTGTGTTAGTACAATCTCTGTTTATGCTTGATTAACTTTTGTTTTCTGAAACACTGCTTTTAATGAATTCCGCTTTGCTGAACACTACTGACTCTGTCTTAGTTTATTGAATGAAATTCATAATTCTTTTTATTAGCAATCTTGTGTCATGATTTTATGAGGCTAGCCAGAGACTGGGTTAAGGGTTCCTGCTCAGACAGGAAGGAATCAGAACACCCTGTCCTCTATAGATTTCATTTAATTCTGCAAGTGTGCTAGCCAGAGATTGGGTTAAGGGTTCCTTCTTAGACAGGAAGGAATCAGAACATCCTGTCCTCTGTAGATTTCATTTAATTATGCAAGTGTGCTATCCAGAGATTGGGTTAAGGGTTCCTGCTCAGAAATGAAGGAATCAGACTATCCTGTTCTCTGTAAACCTCAATTTCACAAGTGTGCTAAACCGAAATAGGGCTTAAGGTTCCTGCTTAGAAAGGAAGGAACTAGATGGCCTTGTTCTCTGCTAGATAGAGTTAACTTTTTCTGCATTACTGTTTTCATGAAAGAGTGTCAGTACTGAGGTCTCTGTTTGAGAGTAAGGGTCTTGTTCTCTGGTTGCAGAATAGTTGTTCTTTCCTATTGCAAGTGTTATTCTAATGTAATCCAGGATTCTTAGATTAATCTTTAAGATCTGCAATAAGGAAGTTGTTTTCCTGTGATTTAATTCAGAACTTCTGTTTATTCAAGCAAGTGTGATTAGTATAAGTTTATTTACTACAACTCTAAGTTTATTTTGGAATTGAGCATATATATTGCGTGGTTATCTTTGAAATAAAAAGACTTCCCTGGGTTGACAATTCATGTATCACTTGATTTTTTGAATCAATTAAGCAATTATAGTGACCAACATTTTGGTGTTGTTGCCGGGGAAGATAGCTATAGATTTCAAAAGAACTTGTGATTTCTTTTCATTAGATAAAAAGAATGCATGAAATACCCCAAAGACACTAACCCTACAGGTGGCAAGGGAAAAGGAAAAGGAGGAAGAAAGACTTACATTGACGAGATTTTATCAAAGTCTGAATCTGCTGCTCAACGACCAAACCTTCGAAAACAAAACTCCCAGCC
>ML789465.1:129191-160274 GCA_009831015.1 Picea engelmannii
ACGCAACACCTTGAGTTGGGGGGGATGTTAGTACCACACAATGTACCTTTTTGCCTATACTTTTTGCCACTATTATACTCTTGATCACCCATATTTAGACTCATACTATCACTTTATCTGATCATCCCAAAGGTATACAACGTACTTTCTCATTACTACACATTTAATCTGTTTTGCATAATATTTTACATCACTCTCATACTTGACCATTGATTAGAAATGCATAAGTGTTCAAAACTACAGATTAGCATTTGAGGCCTATTGCTGAAACACAGAACTCTCCAAGGTCATTGTTGCTGAAACACAGAACTAATGCTGAAACACGGAGCTGCTATATAGTCCGAGGTCACAGATGCTGAAACACGAAGCTGCTATACAGTCCGAGGTCACAGATGCTGAAACACAGAGCTGTTACACAGTCCAGAGTTGTAGATGCTGAAACACAGAGGAAACTGTCAGGACCGACGATGCTGAAACACAAAGGAAGTCGTTACAGTCAGCGGTCAACAAAGCTCTAACCGTCGCTCCTACACAAGAATGCTGACATAGTCAGAGCGCAATTCACGTGGTTGAAACAACCCACGAATTGCGATGCTGAAACAACATCAGCAACAACGGGAAGAAGCTATTACACCAGTCGTAACAACAATACCTCATTCAGCTCCTGTAATAGCATTATGTTGCGTGAGACTAGGACATCCTATGCTCGTTTAGAAAGTAGATCTGACTAAGGATAGGACTCAGATATACATTGTAAATTATTGTATCAAAGGGATTCCCTATTTAAATAAGAGGAAATCATCATTCGAGGGATCGAAGTTTTATGTATTGAAGAAGCTCCAGAGAAGAGGGACGTATTCCATTTCCAGATTGTAATATGATATTTTGACAGATGAATAAAAGACTGCTTTGAGTATCCTTCTCTAGCTTTCTCGTTTCAGGGGAATCTTGTGAGAAGGGAGGGCCCACCTTCTTCAAAAGATTCACCCATTAGTTTAGAAGTGTGTTAGTACAATCTCTGTTTATGCTTGATTAACTTTTGTTTGCTGAAACACTGCTTTTAATGAATTCCGCTTTGCTGAACACTACTGACTCTGTCTTAGTTTATTGAATGAAATTTCTAATTCTTTTTATTAGCAATCTTGTGTGATGATTTTATGAGGCTAGACAGAGACTGGGTTAAGGGTTCCTGCTCAGAAAAGAAGGAATTAGAACATCCTGTCCTCTGTAGATTTCATTTAATTCTGCAAGTATGCTAGCCAGAGATTGGGTTAAGGGTTCCTTCTCAGACAGGAAGGAATCAGAACATCCTGTCCTCTGTAGATTTCATTTAAGTCTGCAAGTGTGCTAGCCAGAGATTGGGTTAAGGGTTCCTGCTCAGAAAGGAAGGAATCGGAACATCCCGTCCTTTGTAGATTTCATTTACTTCTGCAATTGTGCTATCCAGAGACTGGGTTAAGGGTTCCTGCTCAGACAGGAAGGAATCAAAACATCCTGTCCTCTATAGATTTCATTTAATTCTGCAAGTGTGCTAGCCAGATATTGGGTTAAGGGTTCCTACTTAGAAAGGAAGGAATCAAAACATCCTTTCCTCTGTAGATTTCAATTACTTCTGCAAGTGTGCTAGCTAGGGATTGGGTTAAGGGTTCCTGCTCAGAAAGGAAGGAACTAGAACATCATGTTCTCTGTAGATTTCCATTATTCCTGCAAGTGTGCTAGCCAAAGACTGGGTTAAGGGTCCCTTCTCAGAAAGGAAGGGATCAGACTATCCTGTTCTCTGTAAACCTCAATTTCACAAGTGTGCTAAACAAAAATAGGGCTTAAGGTTCCTTCTTAGAAAGGAAGGAACTAGATGGCCTTGTTCTCTGCTAGATAGAGTTAACTTTTTCTGCATTACTGTTTTCATGAAAGAGTGTCAGTACTGAGGTCTCTGTTTGAGAGTAAGGGTCCTGTTCTCTGGTTGCAGAATAGTTGTTCTTTCCTATTGCAAGTGTTATTCTAATGTAATCCAGGATTCTTATATTAATCTTTAAGATCTGCAATAGGGAAGTTGTTTTCCTGTGATTTAATTCAGAACTTCAGTTTATTCAAGCAAGTGTGATTAGTATAAGTTTCTTTACTATAACTCTAAGTTGCTTTTGGAATTGAGCATATATAGTGCGTGGTTATATTTGAAATAAAAAGACTTCCCTGGATTGACAATTCATGTATCACTTGATTGTTTGAATCAATTAAGCAATTATAGTGACCAACAACTAGGTAAAATGCCCCGCTTCTAGCAAGCTTGTTCAGTACTCTAGTAGGTTTACCTAGTCATACCACAAGATGGTACCCACTTCCAATAGACCTGTTCAGTATCCCATTGGGTTAGCCTCTTACACCCTCAGAGACTAGCCCTCCATATTTTAAGATTTTAGTATAAGATTTCTTTATCCAAGAGAATGGCGGAACAACTCTGAAAACAAATTTTTCTTTTTCTTTTTTTCATTTGGGATGGTATTTATGTTAGAGGATGAGTTTATGTTATATTCCTTCATGATTTTCCTAATGTAAGGGGTACTTAAGTGGACGTGGCCTATCTAAAGATATGATATAATCAAGCTATTTAGTGTGTAGTGGATGGTACCATTGAAAAAGAACAGAAAGGTACCTCTAGGCTCAACTTACTTTCTTTTTTTGTAAGTTATTGTGATGTTTCCATGGCTAACCGCTGATAAAACCTCCTTGTTACTCTTTAATAAAGATACTTTACTCACTTACTCATGTTTCTAGGGAAAACTGTACGAGAGACCTCTAAGCTTGATGGTTACGGTATCACTTCCTTATATAGTGGTAAAGATTTTCAATAACAACTTCTTTTTAAAATGCCTTAAGAGAAAGAAGATGAAAATATTTTCAAAAACATGGCTAACTAAAACAAGTCATTATTCATTTGATGCTTAGTAGACAACAAGGTTCAAGTATAGCAATGTTTTGAATAAAAATTCTTCTTTTCTATCTCCTTGAAATTGTCTACTCCTGGTGAAATGAATACCTACAAATATCTCTAAAACTGTTTGCAAAAACCACACTCTAAAATATAATAAATTAATGAGATCAATGAGATAAATTCATAGGAACATGTATCTCATAGTTCTTTTATTAAAAAAAAATGTAAAATGAGGCTGCATTAGACTCTAAGCTAAACTAACAACATGCAACTTTTATTTACTATCCTACCCTACCTAAAACGAAAGGGAAAATATTTATTCAAGTGTAAGAACTCTTCCAATGTAACCATGTGCGAAGTAAGATAAGAAACATACTCATATCCATGTATGAAAAAGTTACCACAATGATTACCTAGATATGAAGAACCAACCAACCTACTTGTTTGTGCATCAAAAGGTGTTGAAGAGGAGAATAGTATTGTGGCATGATGACCTCTTGAAACCAAATTTCAATGTAATATTGATGTTCATCAATTGTAATTTCTATGCTCTCCTTCATCATGCTATGAATATCCTCTTCTTCTTGATGATTGATTTCTGAAGTATATAAAGGATATGCTGAGGTGGATGTTGAGAACTCCTCAATCTTATGTCTTAATGATTTCTCTCCACTGGATGTAGTCCATAATTTTTCAGCTTCCTTCACATTTTGGCAAGGAAAATCATTTTTTATCTCATAGGACCTTGACTCTTCTAATATTTTGGGAGAGGTAGACAAGTTCTTCACTATTGTCAAGATGCGTTCTTCCTGAAAAGAACAAATCCTGACTGCTGCTAGGATTTGAGAAAGTTCCCTGAGGCTAATGGTTTCTTCTTAATTCATCTTGTCATTTGATAAAACTTGGTTCACACAAAGATGTTGTCCACAAAGTTAGGATCTCCTGATGGTGGTAAGAAAACAAAGGTTGTATTGTTTGGTTCTGTGGAAGGCTCGAGTGGTCTTGCCTCATGTCCCACTATTATTGATTCTTCAATTTATTATTCTATAGTGCTCCCTATTTTAGTCTCTTTGGGTTGAGCTAACTCTTGTTTTTTGGTATCAGTCTGCGGAGTTTATGAGTGGAACATTCCTTCCCCCAAAGAGATTGGAAGGAACCTTAGTTGAAAGGTCTGATTTTGATTTAATGTATCTACCTTGTGGGTCTCTAGGCCTATTCATGAAAGAAAGTAAATAGAAAAGCTACCATCTGGTTTCTAGGTCTATTTCATGAAAGTAAACAAAAACAAAAAGAAAAATTACCATTGGGTTTGGGGGAACCTGCTATAGTAGATGCGTAGGTTCTTACCTATCGTCTTAAAGCTCCCACACCACCAATCTAATGCTAAGGTCTTAGGATGATGTATTTCTTAACTACTTCTTACCTTGAGACAACTCCCCGACAACGACGCCAAAAATGATGGGTGTTATACATGCACTAAAAACACACTAAAAACCCTCAATTAAATTGTCAACCCGGGGTAAGTAAACTTTGAGTTGTAGCAAATTATATGCCAAAGGTAGAAGGGTTTCTAGGAGTATAGTCTAACTAATGAAGGTAGCTATATAAGGCTAATCTACTTAAGAAAAGCTATCTAACGAGCAACCCATACTAAGAAAATTGAAACTATTTAACCTAAGTACTTTTGGGCCAAGGATCGATGGATAGTTCCTAAGAAAACAAGTAAAACCCTATGTAAAAAAAAATAGTTCAACAATAAGGAATAAGAAACTATCTAAGCATATCAATAAGCAAATGACAAAAGAAAAATATTTTAACTTGCCAAGCTACATTCAATGAGTAACTACCCTATGAAAGAAAATAATTAAACAAGCAAGCAAAGACAACTATCTAACCTATTAAAGAAAATAGACAAGCAAGGAAAGTCAATTATCCAACCTACTAAAGAAATAGACAAATAAGAAAAGACAACTGACTAACCTACTAAATAAATAGATGACTATCTAACCTACTAAAGAAAATAGACAAGTAAGCAAAGGCAACTAACTACTGCAAGTAATCAAAGTAAAACTTATCATTGAACAACTATCTAGCCTAAGAGGCAAGTGGACTAAATGCTCAATGCAAAACTATTTCTAATGCATGAAAGGAAATCTAAGAGGTAACTGGACTAAATGCTCAATGAAAAAATATTTCTAATGCATGAAAGGAAATCTATTTTATTGAAAGCAAGATGAACTACCAGCTAATGCTTAATCTATGATAAGAAAACTACTATCTAATCTATCAAAGCAAAATCTATCTATCCTACAACAACAATAAAATTTTATTCTAATCTATGAAAGAAGAAAAACTATCTCTTCTAATCTACGAAAGCAAGAAACTATCTTTAATCTACGAAAACATGAAAACTATATTTTAACCTATGACAATTCAAATATAATGTTGGTGGTTGTGTGAATGTCTTCGGTGTTAGATGATATCTCAATGGCACTTGACAACAAAGGAAAATTCCAGTGGTATAAGCTCAACACTAATCTCAATGGCAAAGTGAAAGGTATGGATTAAACAATTCAATGAGAGTTTAGCCATGACAAAACAATGTTAAATACCCTGCATATTCATATATAAACCATCAACAAAATAATGAGATCACTATTATACTTGTATACTATATGAGCAAAGCTAGATTCAACCATTAACTAAGAAATATAATTGCAATTTAATTCTAGGAAAGGAAATTGCGTAAAATAAAACTATTCTATGTCTACTCTAACCATTCAAACTGCAATAAGGAAATAATTAAAAATAGAAATTAAACTCTGATATTAAAAAGAAAATTAACAATCTACATTAACCAACAACTAATTAAATGAGATCTATGTAAAACTAAAGTAAGCAAGCTATAATTAAAAACTGGAATTAATTATATCCATCTTGTTAGCGTTAGAAGTCACTCTTGGATTGTGACAGGAGCAGATCCCAACGCCCATTAGTTTATGTCACGAATAAATTTAATGGGTGATCAAATGGGTAGAGACCCAGGAAGGTATCACTCTAACTCAGGGACCAGGCCTGGTATGTAAAGAACAAATGAGGTCTTGATTTAACTTCCGTCAGTGAATTGATTGTAAAATGAGCAGGTGGAAGACTTGGTGAGAGGTGTGAGCAAGATTGCCTTGGGCATCAGGCCTTTCAACAGCTTGAGGAAGAAAATCTCAGAATACAAGATCCTCTTGGTTCTGAGTTTTTGGGAACTGAAGGGTGACTTGACTGGATCCTCCAATTCCAAATCATTTAGCATTGAGAAAATACAAGAACTAATTAGAGACAATGCAACTATTATAGTGATCAAACCTACATCATCCTATAACAACGCAACTAGAATGGATCCTCCAATTCTGAGTTGTTCTAACATAGTGTAAAAAAAGATATGGAAATAAGATGACATTCATAAGGCAAGAAGTCTCAAGTGCCAATACATAACCAGATCAACCAGTGCTTCGTTAAAACATTACAATCAGGAGCCTAGCTCAACCATCAATACCTTAAAAAATACAAAAAATGAGTACATATACTCAGAAAATTTCGCCCAACAGAGGCGTTCTCTGACCTCCAAGGCGTGGCATCCCTTTAGTCAAATTCGAATGGGAATCCTTCGTCAGACATCACCTTAACTTTGCAGGGGAGGTAGTTGAAACATTAAAGTTCAACCTATCATGTGCAGGCTCTTTGGTCAGACGAGAACATCAGATCGACATGGGCTTTTTAGATCAATCTGCACACCGGATGGTCTTGGGTAGACCACCTGCCAGAACCTCCATGCCTCACATTTAATGAGTGAGCCAAGGTTTTAACTACCTCCATCCACCTTCATTCATTTTTGGCGAGGATCGAGATTGAGGTTGAGCTGAACTGGTCCGTGGAGAACGCGGTGATCCATTTTTCAACTAAACCCAACGCTTTGGCCCTTTGCACAATTCTTTCTATCACCCCCAAGTGACCATGGGTTGTGACCCTATGCCTATCTCTAAAGGAACTTTTGGCATTTCGTGTTTCGTGGATGGGAGGAGGATGCTCCTTGTGCTTCAAGCTATGAAAGGCGAGGTGGCGACATAGCCTAATCGCACACCACGTGCCCCTCTTTGATGGATGGTCCTGATCATCTCGGCAAGATTGTGGGCCCGAGTCCTGAATGCTTATGGCACTTTGCGTCTCGTGGCTGGGAGGAGGATAGTCCTCATTCTTCAAAGTCACAAAGGGTGAAGTGGCGATATAGCTAGATCGTGTGCCACGTACTCCTCCAGGATGAACGACTGAGATATTTTTGGTGATATATAAGCACTATCCATTGCGCTAATCCTGGCGCAACTTTGCTAACCGTGATTACCCGTCGATCGTCGATCTTCTCTATATATGGATCTTGGCCATTAACAACATAACGTCACCCGCTCACTTGATTGGTAACTAGAAACGATATTTTTCCATGCTACACTTGGGCGCTTGTCATGCAACCTGCAGACCTGGATACTCTTATGCCCAAGACGAGAATTTTTGCTAACATTAGGCTCCATGGGGAATAGAGTCGTCCCTGCAATGCTCTAAGAACTCATTTTGTAGCTTTAGTGCCTTGCTATTGGGCTATGGAGTCATTATTTAAAACTTAAAGATAAAATAAAAACAATATATACAACTGTCGGTGAGCCATGTGCGGCTCAAGAAAAACATCTTTTTAGAAAATGCCCATTCACAGGGCCATTGAAAACTTCTTGATCCTTCAAATCTCACAACCTGTAGGTATTACTTGAAAATGCTTCAGAGATTTTAAAGGGCCTGACCCACAGGGCTTCAAATTTGTCATGTTTTCCCTTGTCTTGTTTAGGAGCATCCCATTTCAGTACCAGGTCTCCTATCTGAAACTTTTCCTTCTTGGCCTTTTTGTCAAAATCCTGCTTGATCTTCTACTGATGGTCCTGAATTTTTTTCATTACCCGTTCTCTGGTCTCCTC
Organism: Picea engelmannii; assembly: GCA_009831015.1. Lineage (NCBI taxonomy): Eukaryota > Viridiplantae > Streptophyta > Pinopsida > Pinales > Pinaceae > Picea > Picea engelmannii. Next base: position 137,130 of record ML789465.1, read on the forward strand.
GACCTCTACCAGTTGATGATTTTTTCTGATCATATGATTAGGCTCTTCTTGATAATCCTGGAAGAAATTTGCTACAGGAATGGATAGATGAGAAGGGAAAACAACTTCTTCTCCATAAACCAATTGGAAAGGGGAGATGCCTATAGATCTCTTTGTGGTCACTCGATCGGCCCATAGAGTGAATTTCAACTTTGAATCCTAGGCCTTTTTGTTGTCCTCCAATAGTATTTTGATGATCCTTATTAGGATTTTGTTGGAGGACTCTGCTAAACCATTGCCCTGGGATAATATGGGGTGGAGTGAATCAGTTTGATCCTGAATTTCCCACAGAAATTGGCTAGCAGCTCAGCCTTGAAAGAGGTTGCGTTATCAGTGACAATATTTCTTGGGTAGCCTAATCTTGTGATGAGGTCTTCCAGGAATCGAATGATTACCTTGTGGGAAGAATTCCTAGTGGGAATAACTTCTATCCATTTAGTAAAGAAATCCGTGGCAGTTAGGATCCATTTGTGCTGCCCACTAGAAGCAGGGTGGATCTCTCCAATAAAATCTAGGCCCCATTGCTGGAAGGGTCCTAAAACAACTACAGGCTTTAAAGGCAGATATTTAAGCTGTTTCTTTCCTAGAAATATTTGGCATTTGTTGCAGGCTCTGACCTTTCTACAAATGTCAGTGAATAAGGTGGGCCAGTAATACCTAGCCCTGAGGATTTTGTAGGTTGTGGTCTTCCAGAAATGATGCCCTCCACATAGGCTACTGTGAAATTCAACATTGATCTTGTCAACCTTTTGTGGATTCACACATTTCAAAAGCACCCCCAGGGGTCTTTCCAATATAAAACTTGATTGACAAGGCAATATCTGACTGCTTTGAGCTTCAGAGCTCTTGCCTTGTTTATTTCCAGGCCATCTGGAGGCCGCAACTCTTGCAGAAAATATATGACATCCTTATACCAAGGACATCGAGCCAACAGGGGTTCTGCATGAGGGTCTACATTAGACAGTTGATCCTGCTGATTTTCTGAGCATTCATTGATGAAACCTACCCCCAAAGCTTTGCAATTTTCTTCAGCCAACAACTTGGCTAAACCTTGACCTTTGATTAATTTGGTAGGCCTTATTTCCAGGTCAAACTCAAGGATATTGGCTATCCATTTACTCCTCCTCCCGTCTATATCAGGTTGAATAAGAATGTCCTTAACAGCCGCCAAGGGGACATAGGCAATGATCTTCAACTGCAGGACATAGGTTCTAAAGGCTTTGAGAGCCTTTACTAGGTCATAGTATTTCTTCTCCATAATGTCATACCTGACCTAAACATCCCTTAGAGATCTACTAAAATAGGCAATAGGCTGCTCTTGCCCTGCATCATTTGTTTGTAATAAAACAACAACCACCATGTCATATGAGCCAAACGAGAAAATAACGAAATCCTTTGAGTAATCGGGACTGATAAGCACAGGAGCTTCTGTCAATGCCTTCTTTATTTTCTCAAAGGAATTTTGAGCTTCAGAGGTCCACCTCACTTCATTTTCCTTTCTCAACATGGTTGTTATAAGATTTACCACCTCATCAAAGTTAGAAACAAACCTTCTTAGAAAATTAATCTTTCCAAGGAAAGACTAGACTTCTTTCCTAGATCTTGGGATTGCCAATGCTTGGATTGCTTCAACTCTACTAGGATCAATTTTGAATCCTTATGCTGATACTATGTGGCCCAATAACTTTCCCTCCTTCATGGTGAACAAAGATTTTTTGGGATTCAATGAAAGGCCAAAACTCTTGCATTTTAGAAAAACCTTCCTGAGATGGCAACAATGTTCTTTATCAGATTTGGAAAAGATTGTTATGTCATCTAGATAGATGACCATAAACTTATCCTTTTCCCCAATGAAAGCTATGTCCATGGCATGTTGAAATTTTGCCCCTACATTCATCAATCCAAAAGGCATTTTAGCACACATGAATGTGCCCCATGGAGTGGTAAATGTTGTCTTTTCCCTGTCCTCAGGCAGAACAAATATTTGATTGTATCCAGACAAGCCATCAATCATGGAAATCCTGGATGCTCCAATTACCCTCTGCAATATATGTTCCATATTTGGTAAGGGGCAATTGTCCTTCCGTGAGCTCCTGTTCAGGTTTCTAAAATCCACACAGAGTCTAATTTCTCCATCCTTCTTCCTTACAGGGGCCAAGTTGGCCACCCACTCTGAATATCTCAATGGCACGATGATCTGGGCATGTAGAAGCTTCTTCACTTCTCTCTCCATGATAGGAGGAAACATAGGATTGATTTGTCTTAGCTTCTACCTAAATGGATTTGCCTCCTTTTTCAACGAGATTTTATGCTCAATGACAGAAGTTTCATAAGTTTTGAGATCTTCATAGGTCCAGGCGAAAACATCAACAAACTCCCTCGATAGTTCAGTGTATTCAGTCCTCTGCTCCTTTGTCAGACTTCTTGACAATCTGACAAACTTGGGTTCATTCTGGGTGCCAATGTTGCACTGAGTTGTATCAGCCTCATCCTCTGAGATTTTTCCTTTTAATGCCACATCATTTCTATCAAAAAGCCTTTCCAAAGGGACCAGTCCACTTGGAATATGATTGTTTGGTAGTTGCACAATTTCACACTCCACAATCTTACTCAGAAAATGACCACCCTCAATATTTTCTTCAGAGACAGAGTCTTGGTCAATATGTATCTCTGAAAACTCTTCCACAGTCTCCAAGAATATTTTGATCTCAAGATCATCCTCGAACACCTTCCAATGTTTGACATTGTTAGGTATAGAGGGCTTGTATTTTACTTCTACATCGTATCTAAATTTGGGTGGCAAGGGCACTTTGAAACTACTTGCTGATGTAGCCGAGGAATATGCCACTGTGTTCTCCTCTCTTGGAACGAAAGAAATATTAAATGCTGAGAAGAAACTGTTGATTAGGTCCCATACCTCATTTCTGTAACTCCTGAGTCGAAGATGCTTGGCCTGATAAGCACTTATGATCTGCTGGACTATCAATTCTGCATCTCCGAACACTGCTACCTCCTGAATTGCCACTCCCCTTGTAACTCTTAATCCTAGAAAAAGAGTTTCATATTCTGCCACATTGTTGGTTGTTTCAAATTCTAGCTTGTATGACAGAGATATGGTTTCCTGAGCAGGTGACACAAAAAATATTCCAGCACCAGTGCCTTCCCTAGAAGAGGCTCCATCAAAAAACATTTTCCAGACGAAGGTGATGGGGGAAGAAAATTCATGAGAAGTGGTGGGCTTCTTTCTATGTTTTAGAAGAGGATCGAGAGAATTAGTGAGATGTAGTAGACTGGAACCTAAATCAGTGTCAAGGGAAAAGATAGGATGGTTGGTAGGATTGGCTTAATCACTGATTATATAGGCCAGCTGGGCTTCTTTGTATAGTCTCCTATGTTCTCCTCCGAACACAAGAATAGTAGCATAGGTTAGGTCCATCTGTAAAGTTCCCCCCAATCGTTTTATCCAAGATCTTGATAACAACATACCAAACTTGGGGGGGTGACATCAGCCACTACAATGTCCATAACCACACTTTTCACGGGCAATTGAAACAAGGTCACGACCTTTTATTTGATGACTCCTAGGCATTGAATGTTATTGAAGTCAAAGTAGTAGAGGTCATCGTAGGCTCTGGTGACTTCTAGTCCCAATTCTTCCATCAAAGTTTTGGGCATGAGGTTGTGGGAAGCCCCTGAATCCATCAAACAATTGTGTAGTACCTTGTCATGTATGTTCAAGGATGTGTAGAAGGGAGGGGATGAATCATTCATGTCTTCTACCATAGGACCCAGAATGACTGCAGGCTTTTTATCTTGCAAATTGATGGAGTGTATGGGAATGCATGAGGCTTCAGACTGTAATAGCTCGAAGAGGATTTTTTGGAACACTTCATGTTTGATCAGTTCAGAGAGGGGCACAGGGATTCTAATTTTCTAAATTTCATGCTCAAAGTTAAAAGAAGATGTAAGCTTTGGGATTTCTCTTACTTTAGGAACATGACTCTAGATCATTGGAGAGAGGGGTTGCGCCTTCTTACCTTCATTGTTGTCTGCTACTTCCTTAGTAGTATTCTCTGCTCTAGTGAGTTGTTCAGGAACATCAGGTGCTCCTATCTTTTTCTTGGACCTCAAGTTATACCTTCTTTGGCTACTGCTAGCCTTGTCTCCCTTGATAAGTTCATTTAGCTAACTGTCCATGAGAGATTCCTCGTTTTCTGATTGAATGAGATGAGGAAAAGGAGGAATTTATCTGAAGCAATGGATTTCAGGATCAAGCTCGTTTGTTTCCCCTTCGTCCTCATCAGCCATAAAATTATTTTGAAGAGGGGCCTGAATTTTCTGGTCTTCTCTGTCTCTTCCTCTCTGGTCTCTCTGCATAGTCAGGGGAGCAATATTGTTTGGCATCCTAAAACTTCCTTTGTTTTTGGCATTTTGAGGATTTTTGTATGCTTGCTTCCCCTGCACCTTCATTTTATCCATCTCTGCAGATAGAGACTTCACTATATTGGTTAGCTCATCCACTTGAGGGTGAGGCACAGAGGTGCCATAAGTTAAGGATTTGGATCTTCCTTTTCTTCTGTCTGCATCAATCTTATTCCTTAGTCTGTCAACTGCCAATACATTATATTCCACTTCTATGGCTGCATCTTGCATTTGAGATAGGGAGGTAGCTCTTCTTTCTCTCAATAGAATACAGAAGTCAGGGTCGAATGCACTAGCATAAGAAATTTTTGTAGAGGCTTTTGTGGACTTTTTCTCAGTAGGGATCTTATTATACATCTTATTGAATCTTTTGGAGAAGTCTGAGATAGACTCTCCTTCCATTTTCTTCAAAGACCCGAATTTTTTCATGTAATACATGAAGTCCTTCTTATCTCTCTACTTCCTCAGGAAAGCACTATATAGAGCTTCAATCCCAACAATAGATCTGGGGGCCAGTCTCCTAAAACACTTCCTCACCTCGTCCTCCAGGATCTCGACGAAGACTCTCATCCAGACATCTTCATTTTCAATGTTCGGGTTGTCTGCATAACTGTAGAAAGTAGCCAGGTGCTCTTCCGCAGTTATGTCCTCTTCCCCAGTGAACTTGGGCATATATTTCAGGTAATCTCCAACAAGGAGAGGATTCACAGGTTGAGGTAGGACTAAGGGAGCATATATGGCAGCTACTATGGCGTCCATTCTATTTAGGGGGGGATTAGCACCAGGCATATGATCAAAAGGTCTAGAGGAACTAGGAGGGGATGCGGATTGAAACAGAAAGACAGGAGCTGAGCTTAAAGAATGGGAGGGGAAATGCAACAAATATGGAGAGTAGGCTTGTGGTATTAAAGGCATAGAAATTTTCCTTCCCTCAACATCAGTAATAACAGGAGGAGGGGTAGTAAAACCTGGGGTAGGTGAATGTTCAGAGGTGCTGGGTCTGAACCAAGGTACCACATCGGGGGAAAGGGGAGTGACAAGAGTTTCTCCTACTAATTCAAGACCAGGAGGAGAAACTCCAGCAAGAACACTCCCAAAATTTAGGCTACGAGAAACTCCAACAAAATATAATAAAACAGGACAAAATGAAGGGGTTGGAGTTTCTACAAAATCTTGAAAATCACCAGAAATACCTATTTTAACAGTAGAAGTATCGCCTTTAGCGGAATTTCCCTTTCTGATAATCTTCTCTGGGTCATCTTCAGGTGGCGCTAACGGTAGCTGAGGAGCATACCTTGTGTTTCTGCCTCTAGAATCCACGGCTGAAACAATGGAGTCGCTTGTGGGTTGGAACCAGTGGGGTCACCCAATGGAGTCGCGATGGTGGAGTCACCAGGTGCACAGTAGAAATATTGATAGTTCTGATATCTGATGCACCTTTAGAATCAATTAATCATTGTCATTCAATCCCGGGGAAGATATTCAACTTCGTCCCCAGCAATAGCGCCAGAAATGTTAGCGTTAGAAGTCACTCCTGGATTGAGACAGGAGTAGAGCCCAATGCCCATCAATTTATGTCATGAATAAATTTAATAGGTAATCAAATGGGTAGAAACCCAGGAAGGTGTTAGCACTCTATAAATTTCCAAGAGGTTGACACAGAAGGAATCCAAAAAATGTAACTTTATCCAACCGCTTTTGAAGCTGGGATCTAGCCCTTCCAACTTCAGAGAGGGATATCTCTATAAGATTTGTCTATGTTTCCAATTTTAAATATTAGGCTAGGTAAATAAATAGGTTGGTTTTGTTTTCCAAGTGTTTTTTCGAATTGGTTGAGACAGTCTACACATCCATTGGGATATGGGGTCTGTGTCTTGAATAAAATATGAAATACAAACCAGAAACGCAAAGGAAAACTTTCACAGGGAGAGATAATATAATCACTGGATTCCTTAGTAGCTTAAATGATGAACAACAAAAAAGATGAGAAAGATAATTTCAACAAAGAAACAGTTAAGAAATTCTTTATTGAAAACACCAGAAGATAAAACACTAAAATCTTTCGAGTTAGAAACAGGGTATACGAGATAAATCCTGCAACATGCATTACTCTTAAAGATTAGATTCAGAAAACAAAATGATGACAAAGCGAGAATAACATTCAACTAAGAGATAAAAACTTCACCAGTGAATACACGCAAGAATCCTGTTAAGTGCCTCCTTTTTATTAATGGAAGATCTCTTAAAAAATATTACAGTCTGATAGCGTCAAGGTGTGAAGATCAACAACCCTCAATACTTTGAAAGATGAAGTATTTATAACTCAAATTACAAACGTTCCTGTCATTAATGACCAGGATGTGATAAATCTATTTTTAGCGTAACTAATTTAACAAATCTCCTAAATCTAGGAACTGCTTGATGATGTGGTGTAACTACACGCTGATTTCGGGGTGGACCATTGATGAAGCCTCTGCATGACTTCATCTGACTGGACAACTGACTGGACTGGGATATTTCATCTGCTAATCGATTAGATCACAGAGCTCCTCCCATCTAAGATGACTGGGCACGCTGACTTTGAGCAGCCTTCAATACACTTCGTCCATTTCTGTGTACTTGGCGAATGTAGTCTTGGTGAGGAAGATGTATAGAATCTCGTGTTGGATGTTGATGTCCCACTGAAGGGCATCTAGAAATGCCTTGGCAGTGATGCTCCCTTGAATCCCTACAAACTTTGAACTGTCCTTAGACACATCATCCAATCTCTTCTTGTAATCTAGGAGTGTCATCAATTTATCATTGATTACCTTCAGACCAGGAAGACATTTCTTCTAGAGAGCCTCAATCTTATTGAAGAATCTTTGTACCCCTAGGTCCATGGCCTAAACCTTTTCTTCTAGCTGAAGCATTAATCCTCTCTTGGTCAAAAATATTTTGACCTCAAGGATGGTCTTTGTTCTGTCTTCAATTTTCAGCTCTTCCAGCTCTTCCCTGGTCTTGGAGTTCAGGAACTTGATGATCTTGTTTGCCTATGTTGGCATCTCCCCCAGTTCTGATTTGATCTTCTCGATGGCTTGTTTGCTCCTCTGGACCAATTCGTTTTGCTCAAACATGATCTGGATCATGGGCCATATCTATTTCATGGACTTAGTGATGTCTGTCCATACACTCTCTTTAACCTCAGCCAAAGTCTTTCCTGCCACTGTTTACTTCTGGAGCTGCTGTAGCTCCTGCTTGAGCTACTCTGTCACCTTCTTTTCCTTGGAGAGGCTAGTCTGAAAGGAAGATTTGAGTTCTTGTAGGTTCTCAATCTCCTTTTTAAGCCTGCTAATCTCTGTCTCCTGCAGGTTCATCTTTTCCATGGACTTAGCCAGGTCGATTGTCTTCTCCTCAGATGTCAATGGAGTTGCGGATGGGACTTCGGTCACTGATGTTGTGCTCACTCCTGAAATTGGAATATCACTCAATGGAATGAATTCCATCGACTTCAGTTGCTCTTTCTCTTTTAATAGTTTCTCCATCTCAGCTTCCATTTCTTTAAGCTGTGCATTTTTCTCCATGAGAAGCTTGAGCAGTTCATCTTTCTCTCCTTCTACTTCTACGGTCTCCTTCGCCTGCGAATCCTCTGTAGGCAGGAGATTCAGTTTATTCCTAAAGGATGCTATGTCATCATTCTTCTTCTTTATCATTTCCTTAGTTGCTTTCATGTTTGAAGGATCATAACCGATCTTGAGGACTAGCTCCTCCAATGTCTTGATTCTGTTGTCCTTAACAAAGGATGATATCTTCTCTAGCTTTAATTATGTTTGAACATTGTTCAGGTACACCTGCAATTTGGACGTAGAAGTGGAAGCATGCACCAATGTATAGAAAACCATTTCCCCTGTCTGCTTGTGTAGATCCATCTGGTCGGCCGGATGCACGTCCTTCGTCTAGAATTCGAAGGTGGCCCTTTTATAGTCAGTGATCATCTTGGGATCTGGTACCTGTGCCTGGAGGAATTCCATATGCATTATGCCCTTCTCGGTGTCAAGTAAAGATAGCAACCTATGTTCCGCAGTCGATGTCTGCTTCCAGAATTGGGCGCAAGTACTGCTGGTCAGGGTCTGGTTCCTTTTCTTGATCATCTCATACTTTTCGAAAATGCTCAGTTTTGGTGCCACCTTGCCTGGCTAGGTGGTCAATGGAGAGTCTGTAGATTTTTTCGGAAATATTGAGGTTATGCCTTTATGGAGGCTCGAACTGAAGGGTGGAATACCCACTTTGGTCACTGTAGTAGATGGGAATTCTTTTTCCCTGGTCGAGCCAGTAGTTGAACAGTCTTAGGCCTCTTGGTATGCAGCTAGAATTCCTCGAAAGATACCTCAGTGACAGGCGGAGATAAGTCTTTCCTAGGCCTTTTCTCTTTTGGGACCTATGGTGTGGTCGTTTGTGACACAGTGGCCAGGGGATCCTGCTGTTGTACTTCGACCAATGTGCTTGGCTCCCAGGCTGTTTGATTTGCAAATTGTTCCACTTCAGGCCTAGCTTCATGAATATATGGGATGTTCTTTTTCTTCACCCTCATCTCTGAGATGGTCCCACATGGATCATAATGCCATGGGAAAATCGTGAAGAAATTCATTTCCCGCAGCATCCTGTCTACTTCCTCCCCAGCGCCATGGTTGTTGAAGATGAAGGAGCTAATCTACCCCTTGATTCTAAGCTGCTTCTTTTTCTTCAGTGACACAAAATGGATATCGTTGGAATTTATAATCTTCCTTATATATTCCAAATCAAAAATCCTGACAGGCAGATACTTGGGTAGCTTATATGATGCCAACTCACACCCGTATACTCTAATCTCGGTGTAATCCTGGTATAAAAACCCATCACTCATCTTTGTGTTATCCGAGAGGTGCAGGATCCTCTGAAATTCATCGTTTATTCGAGGCTCGGGCCTGCCACTTAGCATACTTACCACAGGGTGGTAGAATTGATCAATGAACGCCTTGAAGCTGTACTCTGTGGAGTTGTGCTTGAGAAAGGAGGTCCATGATGTGACTGCAAGACGTCTACCATCTCCATCCATCTTTTGAAAAGAAAAACCAAATTTATCTGCCTGGAAGAAGACGTACAAGTATGCTAGAATCGATGAATATCTAAACATGCCTTCCGTGCCAAAATTCATGAACTGTTCGTGAATATTATTTTCCAAGAATGTGCTGAAGTCAAACTGGGTGGTGGGGTTTTCATCGGTAGAGAAGATGGATAAAAAACCCAGAATGGGTTCATCTACCCACTGATCAGAATAGTATCCTAACAAAGCACAGAGGGATGAGATGACTTGGTTTCCCTTAGTCGAGAACATGGAGGAAGGATATGGAGGATTTATGGAGGGGAATTGAGTGGATGTGGGAAGGAAAAGCTCAAATATTTGAGCTCTTTGGGGAAAAGTCATTTTCTGGTACAACTCTGTAAGGATTTCCAGGTTGAAGGGAGACATAGAGTCAGCTCGGGGGATTTGCATCATCTGGTCTATGGATTCTGACATGATGAGGAATAGGATCTCTCCGGACGAGGAGATGATGCATCTTTGCTCAGGAATATAGTGGGCTTGACACTTGAGAGGGAAATCGGGAAAATGGTGGATCTGAGGGAAGAGGTAGAGGGGTAAATTGGACTCCCAGAGTCCAATTTCATCACTCTGGTTCAGGAAAACTTCCCTGAGCCACGACTGAAGATAGGAGAAATCAAAATCGCATTTTGTATCTGTGATTAGTCGGTCTTTGTCGACCAACGGGATCCTGTCCAGGTCGACAGGAGGCGGGAGAAACGAATTCTCCTCTCCTTCTGCTTGTTTGGATTTTGGCACCATTTCTACAATAGTACCTGCAATAAAACACAACATTAGTGGGGGCGACTGACTGTGGATGAGGGAGACCTACTGTAACAGAGGAGTAAGTAGTGAATTTATCTGGTGCGATGGGTGAATAGCGAAAGTAAGGGGAATAATGGTAGTTTTACGTAAACGGGGGTCGGTTGGGCACGGGAGACAGGTCAGTTGGATAACGAATAGGTTATCCAGTAATAAATGGCCAACAGATCATTTGAGGGTGAGATGGTAGGTGACGGTGGCTGAGGGATACGGACGGGTGATGTGGCGGCTATCGATTGGAGGTAAAATTCATAGTAAGGGGCTTGCCACGAGCTAATGGGGGGGAAGGACTGACAACAGTTATGGGACATGACCATTTTAGGAAAGGTGGAAGGTGACATCCAGAGGTGACAGAGGTCTTTCAGATAGCAGGAGATGATGGGACTTGGGGCCTTTAAATTGATGCCATGTATAAAGAGGGGCTCGCCAGAGGGAATATTCCATTCCGGACCCCCTTCCCTTGGTTAAAAGCAGATCAGTCGGGGGGGTCTGAAAAGAACTTTGAGCCATTGATCTCAGTGCCTGTTTCCTGGCCGTAGATCTTTCAACGCCTTTTATCACACATTCCGGACCCCCCCCTCCATTAAAGGTAGAATGGACGGGGGGGTTCGGAATCCAATGTTGAATGTATATCTATGCGCTCGATCCTGGGTCGTCCAAATGCGCGCAGGTCTTATCAGTGATTCCGGACCCCCCCCCCCTCCATTAAAGGTAGAACGATCAGGGGGGTCTGGAAAGGCCTGTCCACCATCGATCTGAGCGTGATCATCTGGGCCCTTGATACATGGTCGAAGCATAATTGGGGCGCGGAGACATACATGCGTCGAGGAAAAACTTAGGATAAATGAATTTTATGGGTTTTTCCACGATTTTTCAAATAGACACCACCATGGGGCTTGACCAAACGATCCTTTAAGCATCTGAAACATGGTGTAACATTTACATCAAGATGGCTTTATTAAAATGAAGCAATGAGGCATCAAACCTATATTCTACCCTAGTTTCCTATGACAATTAACCCAGATTAGACTGTTGGGTTAAGAATTTACTCTACCCTAGGGCTATCTGACCAGGATTAGACAGTCTAGCCAGATTTATTCACTAATCTAACCTAGACACTTTGGGTAAGATTAAACTGTTTAGCCAAATGCATTCACTACCCTATCAACATTAATTTAAAAAGAACTTGGCCATGCTTGAAAGGTATGGACCAAGTTACGATTATTGCATGGGGCTTTTATTGAATTCTTTTATGCCCTCTTTTCTTTCTTTTTTCTTTTTCTTTTTCCAAATTATTTGCAGAATGAAAAATTTTTTGTCAACAAAAAATACTAGAGACAGATAATATCCTAGTCACCAGTTGATCCTATAACTTATAGGGTGATAACAGCGGCTCCACCTGGGGATGGTACTTGCCCTGTGAAGTGCCAAGAATCCTGGTTCCTGTCATTCTGAAATTTTTTGCCTCGCATCCTTTGTTGATTAATCGGTTTTATTCTAAAAAATTGGAATAACAGTGGTCAGTAGCTTAGGGCCTTCTCTTCGGGCTTCAACCAATGGACTAATGTTATTCACTTAGAAAATGCAGGTGAAGAAATAAAAAGTGTATGTACAATGGTGATTGGAACTCGGGTCTTTACTGAGGTGGCACATAATGCTTCAACATTCTGCCATTTACAGGTCCTCCTGGCAGATCTGATCCATCAGTGTTGTTTAGCAAGAAAGTGTTGTTCCCCCTGAATGCTTGAATCATGTAAGGACCTCTCCACAGACTATCGAATTTTCCATGTTTTCCCTTGTCTTCATTTCTGGCGTCCCATCTCAGCACCAAATATCCTAGTTCAAAATCATCTTCCTTGGTTCTTTTGTCAAAAATATTCTTGATGCTTTCTTGGATTACCTGAGTCTTGCTGAAAACGTCTTCCCTAGACTACTGCAAATGGATCATCTGGTTGATCCTTCTCTGTGAGTCATTTGGCTCGACTTGTACCTCTTGAAGCAACTTCATGACAGGGACTCCTAAGGAAATGGGGAAAACTGCTTCTGTGCCATAGACCAACTGGTATGATGACATACCAATTGACCTCTTGGTGGTTAGTCTATCAGCCCACAAGGCAAACACCAACTTGTTGTGCCACGATTTCTTTTTTTCCTGCAAAGTTTTCTTGATGATGTTCACCAAGGTTTTGTTTGAAGATTACGCCAACCCATTACCCTGAGGGTAGTAAGTTGTGGAATGTCCCAAACCAATGTGATACTGGTTGCAGAAATCTATGAGTTTCTTCGGCCGAAAAGCAGCTGCATTATCAGTTATTATCTTTCTAGGAAAACCAAAGCGAGACAAGATATTATTTTCAAGGAATTTGATAATAACGGAGTCAGTGGCTTGCCTGCTTGGTACTGCCTCGATCCATTTGGTAAAATAATCTGTGGTGGTAAGGATCCACCTGTGCTGGCCTAAAGAAGGAGGGTGTATTTCTCCAATGAAGTCTAGTCCCCATTGCTGGAAAGGGGCTTCAACTGAGATCGGTTTCAGGGGGAGAGGGAGAAGTTTCCTTTTGCCTTCAAACAACTGACATTGATGACATGCAGTCACTTTATGATGTACATCCGTGAACAGGGTGGGCCAATAGAAACCAGCCCTGAGAATCTTGTTGGCTGTGACCTTCCAGTTCAGATGGCCACCACATTCTCCTGCATGAAATTCTTGTAACATGTTGTCAGCTTCATCTTTCAATAAAAAATTTAACAAAATTCCTCCAGGATCTTTCCAATACAAATTGCCTTCTAGAATACAGAATTTTAAGGCTTTCAACTTTAAAAATCTAGCTTTAGTCTTAGTCAAACCAGGGGGAGCTTGTAAATTTTTCAAAATGAATATAAGGTCTGCGTACCATGGAGAGTTGAGAAATACCCCTCTTACGCTTGGAGTCACCATCTCACCTTGTTCATCTGCTGCAGCTAAAAAATTAATGTCAAGAGCATGAAAGTTAGATTCAACCATTAATTTAGCAAGGCCTTGCCCCTTGATTAGTTTTGTAGGCTTAATCTCTATGTCGTATTCTAAAATGACAGCAATCCATTTCCCTCTTCTTCCATCCGGATTGTCCTGGGTCAAGATGTCTTTTACTACCGCATTCGGAACATATGCAATGGTATGGGAATGGAGAATGTAGACCCTAAAATCTTTTATAGCTTTCACCAAAGCAAAAGCTTGTTTCTTCATTATCTTGTAATTCATAGCAGCGTCTCTTAGCACTTTACTAAAGAAAGATATGTGATTTTCATACCCTTCACTGTTATTTTGTAGTAATACCGCTGCTATAGTGTGTTTGGAAGCAAAAGAAAAAAGATAGAAATCCTTGGTAAAATCAGGACTGATTAAGACAGGGGCCTCTGTGAGTGCTCGTGTGACTTGTTTGAAAGACTGTCTGGACAAAGAGTCCCATTTTATTTTCACATCCTTTTTTATCATATTTGTAATGTTTCGGAGGAGCTTGGCCAGATTAGGAATGAATCTTCATAGAAAGTTTATTCTCCCGATAAAAGACTGTAATTCTTTGAGGTTTCTTGGGTGTTCTAGTTTTTGTATGGCCTCGATTCTGCTAGGGTCAATTTTGATTCCATCATTGGATATTATGTGTCCTAGAAGTTTTCCTTCCTCTAGTCCAAAAAGGATTTTCTTATGATTTAAAGAAATCCCAAACCTTCTACATTTTTCAAAGACTCGTCTGAGGTGTCACAGGTGTTCGTCATCAGATTGGGAAAACACAGTTACATCATCCAAATAGACGACACTAAACTTACCTGACTCTTCCACAAAGGCAATGTCCATGGCCCTATGGAATGTGGCTCCTACGTTCCTCAGACCAAAAGGCATTTTCACATACATGAAAATGCGCCATGGTGTAGTGAAAGTGGTTTTGTCTTGATCATCCGGGTGAACTAGGACCTGATTGTAACCTGAGAAACCGTCCAACAACGAAATCCGAATGGACCCGACCACCCTTTGTAGGATGTGGTCCATTTTGGGCAAGGGGTAGTTGTCTTTCAGGGAGACCTTATTAAGATTTCAGAAATCTATGCAAAGTATGATTTCCACATATTTTTTATGTGTAGGGACCAAATTAGAGACCCATTTGGAAAAACGCAACGGGACTATGATTTTGGCATCGTACATTTTTTTGATTTCCTTTTCTATCAGAGGGAGCAACTTGAACAGCTCAATGTATTTGAGTTTTTTCTCAGGGGGTAAATATTTAGACAATTTAACTATCTTGGGTTTTTCTTCGGTCCCTATATTACAGTCCTCTACCTCTTGTCCATGTGCTTCAATTTTCCGTTTTTTGGCTACGTTGTTAAAATCAAACAAGTCCTCCAAAGGAACTAAACCCCTAGACAAAACATTGTTTTTCAAATGTAAAACATCGACATCCATTTCGTCATCGCCTAATTCTCCTGAATCTACGCTATTTACACTATCAATTTCAAAATCAGATCTATTTACATTTTCATCTTCGTTCTCTAAATCTATATTTGTACATTCAAAATCGTTTTTACACTGCAAAAAGTCTTCTATTTGATCATCATTACCAAACACTTTCTAGTACCTGATATTGTCGGGAACGGTTGGTCTGCATTTCACCTCAACAGTGTATGGGCGAGTCGAGCAGAAAGGAATCTTACATGTGGTTGTTGACGTAGCCAATCCGTTCGCCATAATGTTTTGTCCCCTCAGCATTACCTGCAAGTCAACTTCAGTGAAACATCTAAGGGAATCAAGAACAACATTCCTATAATCTCTAAGACTTGGGTGTTTCACAACGTACTCACCTTTGATTTTCTTAATTATCAACTCAGATTCACCTCTTACCATAATCTGTTTAGCACCAACTCTTTTCAAAATCTTCAGACCGAGCATCAAGGCTTCATACTCGGCAATATTGTTAGTTCATTGGAAATTTAATTTGTAAGAATGGTTTTCTGAATACCTGTTTCTATGATTATGCAGCCAGACTCCTGCTCCAGCTCCTTCTTTGCTTACTGCTTTATCAAAATCCATGCTCCAGAAATCTGCTGGTAGCTCTTCAGTTATCACGTTTTTCATCCTTGCTACCTCAATGGTTTCTTGGCCTTTATCCTGACTAGATGTATCTTCTGCCAGTTGAGTATCTTGTTCTCCCATATCACCATCATTGTACAAGATAAAAGAATCCAATTCGGAATGCACATAGTAAAGAGGATAGTTGTGCGGTTTTTCTTGGCTATTGACCATGTATTTCATCAACGTTTCTCTGTATAGCCTTCTTTGTTGCCTGAAAACTGGGATAGTGGCATAGGACATATCTAACTACAGGGTTCCTCTCAACTTATCCCCCCAAGACCGAGATAGCAACATTCCATACTTCGGAGGGATGTCTACAACTACCACATCCATTACCATGCTCTTTGTAGGAATATGAACCAGGGTGATACATAGGTCCTTGATCAAACCAATACACCTAACTTTATTGGAGTCAAATGAGCGTAAATATTTGTAAGGTCTAGTGACCTCCAGTCCCAGTTTCTCCATCACTACTTTAGGCATCAAATTGTGGGAAGCGCCTGAATCCGGCATAGCATTATGAAAGATCAGGTCATGTATGTTTAAACTGATATAAAAAGGAGCGACATCACCATTATCATCTCGGCCATCTACTTCAGGTCCGAATAGAAGTTTAGGTTGATCATCTGTAAGGTTCACGGTATCTGAATGATTTTCTGATCCAATGGTTAAGGCCTCCGTGTTTATGTCAGGTTCAATGGTCAGTGATTTAATTACCCGTGAATGATAAACGTCTTTTTTCATCAACTCAGAAAGTGGAATGGGGATTTTTACTTTGGCTAACTCTCCCTCAAGGCTGAAAGGTGTAGAAGCTCTGCCTTGGCTCATCAATTCTGGTTTGTCCACCACGCTCTTCTAGCCAGAAATACTTTGTGGATTAACAGGTGAAACCTCGGGCTTTGATGATCTTTTCATAATAGTAAGGTTCTTCTTCGCAGGAACTTCGACAGTACTCTTCTCGTGAATCTTCTCGGAAGATGGCTCAAAGGTCTTCCTGGTTTCGATCACCTTCTTTGTTTCAATCATCTTTTTGGGGGAACTCCCTTCCGTCTTTTTACTTTGCAGATTATACTGCCGATGTACCTCCAAAATGGCATTTTCGAATGCTTGTTGTTCTGCATCTTCAGGTTCTTCGCTTACTTTTGTTTGATTGAGAATAAAAAGTTCTTGTTCTTCTTGGGTGAGGAAAATAGCTTCGTTATCATGAATACCCATGAGATTTATGTGAGTATCCTCTAATTCCTCAATCACTTCCTCCCCTTCATCAGCATAATTTTCTTGCAGGGGAGGTCTGATCTACTGATCCATACCTCTCTGCCCTCTTTGATCCCTAGGATCTCTCTGTCGGATTTGAGGAGGGTTTCTTGTGAAGTTAGGATTCCGAACCTGAGGAGTAGGTGGGTTGTCTCTAGGAGGATTTTTGTCTGACACAGTAAGTCTTTCCATCATTCTTTCCATTGCTCTGGCCAAAGAATCCAATTTGGAATCTGAGGTGGATGTGGAAGGTTCCTCTTTAATTGTGACTCTCCTTTCTAACCTCTTATGTGCCCTTTTTTCCAACAAATTGGCCTCCACACTTATCACACTTTTCTGCATATCTTCCAGGGTGGTAGAATTTATTTCCCTTAGTTGGTATGACATGTCAGCGTCAAAACCATCGGGGAATTTAATCAATGCCAAGCCCTGTGGAGGTTTGATTTCAGCTGGGATTGCATTGTACAGGTTATTGAAACGAGTGCAGTAATCTTGTATTGTCTCACCCTGATTTCTTCTAATATTTTTGTATTCTGACAATATTTGGAGAGGGTTTTTCTTTACCTCCCATCTGTCTAGAAAAATCCTTTGAAATGTAGTAAGGTCAAGGACTGAGGGGACGCATAAACCTTTATACCATTTCTTGGCGTCACCTATCAAACTCTAGGAAAACAACCTCATTTGAACGTCAGCTTCATCTACTTCATGCAGATCATAATAATCATTCATTTTATCTACGTGTTGTTGTGCGATCAAAGGTCCTGTAGCATCGAACTGTGGAAGTCTCGTTTGATAGTCTTGGGGCATGGCATGAAGAGGCATAGCCAACACCAAGGGAGCATATCGAGCTGCCATGATGGGTGGAGGAGGTGGGATAACAGACTGGATGATAGGCGGGGTGGTGACTGAAGACGAGGACGAGGAGGGACTGGATAGCATTGAGGGAGTGATTTGTTGTTTAGCAGTGGGAGACAGAACTTCAGGGGTTCGGGGTTGCAAAATGGTTGGGTCGAAAATGATTCCAGTTGCAAAACTATCAGATCATGTTCTAAGCAGGCTTTGTTGGGAAAAGGTGTCAAAGTCAGGGTTTTTAAAGGTAATGGGTTCCCCTGAAAAAGAAAAGGACTTATGCAAGGGAATATGACTTACTGAGACTTCATCTATGGTCTTTTTCCTGAGCACATGTTGTGGGTTATCTATCACTATCGCAGGTTCTGGGTCTGGATGAGATCGAGTATAAACTGTCTTGGTTGCCAGATTTCTTTTTGAATTTTTATATATGTATTTTTTAGTTTTATGAGTTTGAAAATAATATGTACAAACCTAATCAACCTCTAAACATTACTTTCTTCTCAAAATCACAATCTTTTAGGAACAAACTTTCTTTTAGGGAAAGAAAACGTGAAATTATAAATTTTAAATGTTCTTCCCCAGTATGGTCGCCACTATGTTAGCACTCTGTAAATTTCTAAGAGGTTGACACAGAAGGAATCCACAAAATGTAACTTTATCCAACTGCTTTTGAAGCTGGGATGCAGCCCTTCCAACTTCAGAGAGGGATCTCTCTATAAGATTTAGCTATGTTTCCAATTTTAAATATTAGGCTAGGTAAATAAATAGGTTGGTTTTGTTGTCCAAGTGTTTTTTCAAATTGGTTGAGACAGTCTACACATCCATTGGGCTATGGGGTCTGTGTCTTGAGAAAAATATGAAATACAAACCAGAAACGCAAAGGAAAACTTTCACAAGGCGAGATAATATAATCACTGGATTCCTTAGTAGCTTAAATGATGAACAACAGAAAAGATGAGAAAGATAATTTCAACAAAGAAGCAGTTAATAATTTCTTTATTGAAAACACCAGAAGATAAAACACTAAAATCTTTCGAGTCAAAAACAGGGTATACGAGATAAATCCTGCAACATGCGTTACTCTTAAATATTAGATTCAGAAAACAAAATGATGACAAAGCGAGAATAACATTCAACTAAGAGAGAAAAACTTCACCAGTGAATACACGCAAGAATCCTGTAAAGTGCCTCCTTTTTATTAATGGAAGATCTCTTAAAAAATATTACAGTTTGATAGCGTGAGGGTGTGAAGACCAACAACCCTTAATAATTCGAAAGATGAAGCATTTATAACTCAAATTACAAACGTTCCTGTCATTAATGACCAGGACGTGCTAAATATATTTTTAGCCTAACTAATTTAACAAATCTCCTAAATCTAGGAACTACTTGATGATGTGGTGTAACTGCATGCTGATTTCGGGGTGGACCATTGATGAAATCTCTGCATGACTTCATCTGACTGGACTGGGACAGTTCATCTGCTAATCGATAAGATCACATAGCTCCTCCCATCTAAGATGACTGGGCATGCTGACTTTGAGCAACCTTCGATACACTTCGTCCATTTCTGTGTACTTGGCGAATGTAAGCTTGGTGAGGAAGATGTATCGAATCTTGTGTTGGATGTTGATGTCCCACTGAAGGGCATCTAGAAATTCCTTTCCAGTAATGCTCCCTTGAATCCCTGCAAACTTCGAACTGTCCTTAGACACATCATCCAATATCTTCTTGTAATCTGGGAGTTTCATCAATTTATCATTGATTACCTTCAGACCAGGAAGACCTTTCTTCTGGAGAGCCTCAATCTTATTGAAGAATCTTTGTACCCCTAGGTCCATGGCCTAAACATTTTCTTCCAGCTGAAGCATTAATCCTCTCTTGGTCAAAACTCTTTTGACCTCAAGGATGGTCTCTGTTGTGTCTTCAATTTTCAGCTCTTCCAGCTCTTCCCTGGTCTTGGAGTTCAGGAACTTGATGATATCGTTTTCCTGTGTTGGCATCTCCCCTAGTTTTGATTTGATATTCTCGATGGCCTGTTTTCTCCTCTGGACCAATTCATTCTGCTCAAACATGATCTGGATCATGGGCCATATCTCATTCATGGACTTAGTGATGTCTACCCATACACTCTCTTTAACCTCAACGAAAGTCTTTCCTGCCACTGTTTGCTTCCGGAGCTGTTGTAGCTCCTGCTTGAGCTACTCTGTCACCTGCTTTTCCTTGGAGAGGCTAGTCTGAAAGGAAGATTTGAGTTCTTGCAAGTTCTCAATCTCCTTTTTAAGCCTACTGATCACTATCTCCTGCAGCTTCATCTTTTCCATGGACTTAGCCAGGTCAACTGTATTCTCCTGGGATGTCAATGGAGTTGCGGATGGGACTTCGGTCACTGATGCTGTGCTCACTCCTGAAATTGGAATAGCAATCAATGGAATGAATTCCATTGAATTCAGTTGCTCTTTATCTTTTAATAGTTTCTCCATCTCATCTTCCATTTCTTTAAGCTGTGTATTCTTCTCCATGTGCAGCTTGAGCAGTTCATCTTTCTCTCCTTCTTTCTCTGCGATCTCCTTCGCCTACAAATCCTCTGTAGGAGGGAGATTCAGTTGATTCCTCAAGGATGTTATGTCAACATTCTTCTTCTTTATCATTTCCTTAGCTGCTTTCACGTTTGAAGGATCATAACCGATCTTGAGGACCAGCTCCTCCAATGTATTGATTCTGTTGTCCTTGGCAAAGGACGATATCTTCTCTAGATTTAATTGTGTTTGAACATTGTTCAGGGACACCTACAATTTGGACGCAGAAGTGGAAGCATGCGCCAATGTATAGAAAACCATTTCCCCTGTCTGCTTTTGCATATCTATCTGGTCAGCCGGATGCACGTCCTTCGTCTAGAATTCGAAGGTGGCCCTTTTATAGTCAGTGATCACCTTGGGATCTGGTACCTGTGCCTGGAGGAATGCCATATGAATTCTTCCCTTCTCAATGTCGAATGCAGATAGCAACCTATGTTGCGCAGTCAACGTCTGCTTCCAAAATTGGGCGCAAGTACTGCTGGTCAATGTCTGGTTTCTTTTCTTGATCAGTTCATACTTTTCGAAGATGCTCAGTTTTGGTGCCACCTTGCTTGGTTGGGTGGTCAATGGAGAGTCTATAGATTTTTTCGAAAATGTTGAGTTTATGCCTTTATGGAGGCTCGAACCGAAGGGTGAAATACCCACTTTGGTCACTATAGTAGACGTGAATTCTTTTTCCCTGGTCGGGCTAGGAGCTACAACAGTCTTAGGCCTCTTAGTATGTAGCTGAAATTACTCGGAAGATACCTCAGTGATAGGTAGAGATAAGTCTTGCCTGAGCCTTTTCTCTTTTGGGACCTGTGGTGTGTTCGTTTGTGACACAGTGGATAGGGGATCCTGCTGTTGTACTTTGACCAATGTGTTTGGCTCCCATGCTGTTTGATTTGTAAATTTTTCCACTTTAGGACTAGCTTCATGAACATAAGGGATGCTCTTGTTCTTCACCCTCATATCTGAGATGATCCCACATGGATCATAATGACATGGGAAACTCGTGAAGAACTTCATTTCCCACAGCATCCTGTCTGCTTCCTCCCCAGTGCCACAGTTGTTGCAGATGAAGGGGCCAATCTGCCCCTTGATTCTAAGCTGCTGCTTTTTCTTCAGTGACACAAAATGGATATCGTTGAAATTTATAATCTGCCTTATATATTCAAAAGAAAAAATCCTGACAGGCAGATACTTGGGAAATGTATACGGTGCCAACTCGCACCCGTATACTCTGATCTCGGTGTAATCCTGGTATAAAAACCAATCACCCGTCATTGTGTTATCCGAGAGGTGCAGGATCCTATGACCTTCATCGTTTATTCGAGGCTCGGCGTGCCACTTAGCATACTTACCATAGGGTGGTAGAATTGATCAATGAACTCCTTGAAGCTATACTCTATGGAGTTGTGCTTGAGCAAGGAGGTCCATGCTATGACTGCCTGAGGTCTACCATCTCCATCCATCTTCTGCATGGAAAAACCAAATTTATCTTCCTGGAAGAAGATGAACAAGTATGCTAGCATCGATGAATATCTGAACATGCCTTCCATGCCGAAATTCATGAACTGTTCATGAATATTATTTGCCAAGAATGTGTTGAAGTCAAACTGGGTGGTGGGATTTTCATCGGTAGAGAAGATGGATAAAAAACCCAGAATGGGTTCATCTACCCACTGATCAGAATAGTATCCTAACAAAGCACAGAGGGATGAGATGACCTGGTTTCCCTTAGTCGAGAACATGGAGGAAGGATACCGAGGATTTGTGGAGGGGAATTGAGTGGATGTGGGAAGGAAAAGCTCAAATATTTGAGCTGTTTGGGGAAAAACCATTTTCTGGTACAACTCTGTAAGGATTTTCAGGTTGAAGGGAGACGTAGAGTCGGCTCGGGGGATTTGCATCATCTAGTCTATCGATTCGGGTGTGATGAGGAATAGGATCTCTCTGGACGAGTCGATGATGGCTCTGTTTTCAGGAATATAGTGGGCTTGACACTTGATAGAGAACTCGGGAAAATGGTGGATCTGAGGGAAGAGGTAGAGGGGTAAATTGGACTCCCAAAGTCCAATTTCATCACTCTGGTCCAGTAAAACTTCCCTGAGCCATGACTGAAGGTCTGAGAAATCAAAATCTCATTTTGTATCTATGATTAATCGGTCTTTGTCGACCAACGAGATCCTGTCTAGATCGACAGGAGGCGGGAGAAACATATTCTCCTCTCCTTCTGCTTGTTTGGATTTTGGCACCATTTCTACAACAATACCTACAATAAAACACAATGTTAGTGGAGGTGACTGACTGTGGATGAGGGTGACGGACTGTAACAGAGGAGTAAGCGATGAATTTCTCTAGTGTGATGGGTGAATAGCGAAATTAAGGGGAATAACGGTAGTTTTACGTAAACGGGGGTCGGTTGGGCACGGGAGACAGGTCAGCTGGATAACGGATAGGTTATCCAGTAATAAATGTCCAATGGATCATTTGAGGGTGAGATGGCAGGTGACGGTGGCTGAGGGATATAGACGGGTGACGTGGCGGCTATCGATTGGAGATAAAAGTCATAGTAAGGGGCTTGCCACAAGCGAATGGGGGGGAAGGACTCACAACAGTTATGGGACATGACCATTTTGGGAAAGGTGGAAGGTGACAGAGGTCTGTCAGATAGCAGGAGATGATGGGACTCAGGGCCTTTAAAATGATGCCACGTATAAAGAGTGGCCCGCCAAAGGGAATATTCCATTCCGGACCCCCCCTCCTTGGTTAAAAGAAGATCAGTCGGGGGGGTCCGAAAAGAACTTTGAGCCATTGATCTGAGCGCCTGTTTCCTAGCCATAGATCTTTTCACGCCTTTTATCACACATTTCGGACCCCCCTTCTATTAAAGGCAGAATGGACGAGGGTCTCCGTAATCCAATGTTGATCGTAGATCTGCGTGCTCGATCCTGGGCCGTCCAGATGCGCACGGGTCTTATCAGTGATTCCGG
>ML789465.1:160324-187629 GCA_009831015.1 Picea engelmannii
CCCTCCGTTAAAGGTAGAACGGTCGGGGGGGTCTGGAAAGGCCTGTCCACCATCGATTTGAGTGCGATCATCTGGGCCCTTGATACATGGTCGAAGCATAATTGGGGAACGGAGACATACATGCGCTGGGGAAAAACTTAGGATAAGTGCATTTTATGGGTTTTTCCACGATTTTTCAAATAAACACCACCATGGGGCTTGACCAAATGATCCGTTAAGCATTTGAAACATGGTGCACCATTTACATCAAGCTGGTTTTATTAAAATGAAACAATGAGGAGTCAAACCTATATTCTACCCTAGTTTCCTATGACAGTTAACCCAGATTATACTGTTGGGTTAAGAATTTACTCTACCCTAGGGCTATCTGACCAGGATTAGACAGTCTGGCTAGATTTATTCACTAATCTAACCTAGACACTTTGGCTAAGATTAAACTGTTTAGCCAAACTCATTCACTACCTTATCAACATCAATTTAAAAAGAACTTGGCCATGCTTGAAAGGTATGGACCAAGTTACTATTATTGCATGGGGCTTTTATTGAATTCTTTTATGCCCTCTTTTCTTTTCTTTTTCTTTTTCTTTTTTCTTTTCTTTTCTTTCTTTTTCTTTTTTCTTTTCTTTTTTTTCTTTTTTCTTTTTCTTTTTCCAAATTATTTGTAGAATGAAAAATCATGTCAACAAAAAATACTAGAGACAAATAATATCCCAGTCACCATTTGATCCTATAACTTATAGGGTGATAACATAAGGTATCACTCTAACTCAGGGACCAGGCCTGGTATGTAAAGAACAAAGGAGGTCTTGATCTAACTTCCGTCAGTGAATTGATTGTAAAATGAGCAGGTGGAAGACTTGCTGAGAGGTGTGAGCAAGACTGCCTCGGGCGTTAGGCCTTTCAATAGCTTGAGGAAGAAAAGCTCAGAATACAAGATCCTCTTGGTTCTGAGTTTCGGGGAACTAAAGGGTGACTTGATTGGATCCTCCAAGTCCAAATCATTTAGCGTTGAGAAAATACAAGAACTGATTAGAGACAATGCAACTATTACAGTGATCAAACCTACATCATCCTATAACAACACAACTCGAGTGGATCCTCCAATTCCGAGTTGTTATAACACAGTGTAAACAAAGAGATGGAAAGAAGCTGACATTCATAAGGCAAGAAGTCTCAAGTGCCAATACATAACCAGAGCAACCAGTGCTTGCTTCGTTAAAAATTTACAATCAGGAGCCTAGCTCAACCATTGATACCTTCAAAAATACAAAAAATGAGTACATATACTCAGAACATTTCACCCAACAGAGGCATGCTCGGACCTCCAAGGCATTGCATCCCTTCAGTCAAATTCGGATGGAAATCCTTCGTCAGACGTCACCTTAACTTTGCATGGCCTTTGTAGGGGAGGTAGATGAAACATTAAAGTTCAACCTATTGTGTGCAGGCTCTTTGGTCAGACGAGAACATCAGATCGGCATGGTCTTTTTAGATCAATCTACACACCGGACGGTCTTGGGAAAACCACCTACCAGAACCTCCATGCCTCACATTTAATGAGTGAGTCGAGGTTTCAAGTACCTCCATCCACCTTCATTCATTTTTAATGAGGACTGAGATCGAGGTCGAGCTGAATTAGTCCCTGGAGAATGCAGTGATCCCTTTTGCAGCTAAACACGGTGCTTCAACCCTTTGTGCAATTCTTTCTATCGCCCCCAAGTGACCACAGGCTGTGACCCTATGCCTATCTCCAAAGGTGCTTTCGACATTTTGTGTTTCGTGGATGGGAGGAGATTTCTCCTTGTGATTCAAGCTACAAAAGGTGAGGTGGCGACATAGCCTAATCACGCACCACGTGCCCCTCTTTGATGGATGGTCCTAATCATATTGGTAATATTATTGGCTCAAGTCCTGAATGCCTACGACACTTCGCGTCTCACGGCTGGGAGGAGGCTGGTCCTCGTTCTTCAAAGTCACGAAGGGTGAAGTGGCGATATAGCTCGATCGTGTGCCATGTACTCCTCGAGGATGGACGGATGAGATATTTTTGGTGATATATAAGTGCTATCCATTGCGCTAATCCTGGTGAAACTTTTCTAACCATGATTACCCGTCGATTGTTGATCTTCTCTATAGATGGATCTTGGCCGTTGACAACATAACATCGCTCGCTCACTTGATTGGTAACCAGAAACAAGATTTTTCTGTGCTACACTTGGGTGCTTGTCGTGTAGCCAGTAGACCTGGATACTCTTATGCCCAAGACGAGAATTTTTTTTAACACATCCATCAAATCTTTGTCAAAGAAAACCCAAATTAAAACTCTGTTCTATTCTAATTAAAACTCTGTTTTAAACTTGATTATAAAATCATAAAAGAAAGCATAATCTAATATCTAATTACACATGGGGTTAGTATAGGGGTCTGCAGTTCCATTCCTAACTACAAGATTAATGCATGGTAACACAATTCATCATACTAACCTACAAAAGAGAGTCAAAACAATTAAATTATAACAACAAACTAATTAACGTAGTAAAAATGCATGTACAAGAAATAAAGAGAGACAACTAAACTATAAAAATGCATAAATAAACTAAAGAAGAGTTATTAGAATGTTGGTGGGCCCCCCAACAAGTCTTCGTCACTCCCTAAAATCACACCACGAGCTCATCAAAAGGAATTCACCATTAAAACGCAAAAACACAGTTTTATACAATTCTGGCAATTGAAAAATGCAAAAACAGAGGAAAACATGTTTATCTCTATCCTCTACTTTGTCTACTTCTCCTTAGCTATTGTATGAACACCACAGTGGTATTTATAATATTTACAGACCAAGTGGTCGACCATAGGAGGGTTGAACCACTTCTAAAAATAACAAATGGCATTGATGGTGCTCTAACTGCCGAAATAAAGTGAACCAATAATCACCCTTCTCAACAACCTAAACTGAGTTGTCAAGAGTTCAGTAGCTGGAGGGGATAAGCATGAAAAAAACCCATGTCTCTGATTCGCCCACCACTGGACGCCAATACCATAACCACCAAATTGCCCACCATTTTTGTGCAGGATGAGGTGCTGGACGGAGTGTCGGACCGGGTACTAGATCGAGTGCTGGAAGGAGTGTTGGACTGAGTGTCGGAATGAGAAACATGGTGCGTTTTTACCCTGTAACATAAAAAAAAGTGAATTAGTTCTTGGTAATCATAAAATGTGATGAATTATACCCAATACAATCACTAAACATGAATTATATGTACCTGGTGTAGATCATACTGTTTTAATATGAAATTCTTCAAAAAGATCCTTCAAACTATTGAAAACACATATGTACATGCAACAAAAGTGTATAATAACCGTCATGAAAGTGTTCATATCTCAGGCCCAACAATAATGAATCCTTTAAAAGGATGGTGATACTCCATTTTAATGTTTCAGAACATGAGTGGTGAAGGCTCACTTGGTGAGGGCTAGGAGATTGGCTGGCTTCACTGGGTTTGGTAAAGGAACACATAGATTTATTAGTTGGTTTTTCCCGATTTGTGGTTTCCTTGATAAAATATTGGTGTTTCTGTGTTCTTGGTTATTTATTTTATTTTTCTCACATTTTTTATTTCCTTTCATGTGGTATCAAAGAAAGACAAACCTAAAATCTATAGTGAGAGTGGCTTGATGATGGGAGCCATGGAGAGAGAGACAAGGAATGTGATTGAGGTTCTATTAGATATTATGATCCTAAAATTACTTAGTTTAATATTATATTTTATTGTACTTAGTATTTTCTAGAATGAATATTTTTAGAGTAGACAATACATCTAGAAAATTCATTTATTAGAAATCAATAATTAGGAAGTTGTTAGAATATTCATTTATTGTACATGGATACTTTTCATACTCATGTGATTATGTGATGAGATGTACATATACAAATTATTTTAGGAATTAGTATCATGAAATTATTCAATCTCTGATTTTCTCATGCGAGAGTGATGTTTAGATTGTAAGCTCTTGCATTATTTATGTAATTTCTTTTCCTTAATAAATAAAAATTGTGTGTATGAGGACACTTCTGCCATCATTTTGGTATCATAACACTTTGATGTGGTTGGTGTAGAGGAGATTCCAAGTGAAGAAGACATTATAAAAATCTATCACATTGATAAGCAGTTGTTTGGTGCATCTATTGTCAAAAATATTTAAGGAAATAAAAATCAATTTTCTCTCTCTATATTATTGTAGATCTATTGCAAGATTTAAGTTTTAGATCCAAAAGATTATTTGTAATTTACCTTACAATATTATGTGTTGTAACAACATGTTTTCCCCCAATACTGTAATTATGCAGAATACTTCATATGTTGTAATTATGAATCACACAATCATGTTTTGATTAATAAAAGAAACCAAACTGTTGATTGAGAGGGAATAGCCTTGAAAGTACTGAACATGATACACACGTGGGAATTGATGAAGCAAGGATTGATGAAGTGGCATGGTGAGGTGGATTTGAGATTTTTTTATGAAGAAAATAGGAATCTTGTTTAACAATAAAATTTATGCTTGATAATCATAAGCTTACACCTTCTAGCACACCCAATTTGTATGGATTCATGTGAACAATTATGGAAGTCACAGAGGCAGTTGGGAAAATTGATAGTTGTTGATGATTTTCTCTCTTGGAGGAGGGAAGGGCCAATTGAATGAACTCAAAGAAGTACACCCATTGGATTGCCCCTTTAGAATTCAGATTCTTGATTGTAGGTCGCTTCTGACATAAGCCATAGGGATCCCAGGGATTGGTAGAGGAACATACCAAAGGTGGAGAACACCAATGAACTAACAAAAGAAAAGGATACAGGAGAAACAAAGTAGGAGAGCATCAATAAGGACTACGAAAAGAGATAAAGAACATGTAATAGAGAGAATAATTCGACTTTGAGAGTGGTATCTGAAAAAAAAGTTCAAAGGAGATCGAGGAGAACCAACCTGGAAAGGAATGAGTGAGAAATAGACTATCAGAATGACAATAAAGTGAATATATAGGTTCAAGAGCATGGTTTGAGGAATATTATAGAGAGTTTCCTTGAAGAAAATAGGAATCTTGTCCTAGTTAATATTGATCACCCTAAAATAGAGAAGACCTGAATCCAAACTGGAGAAAAAAGGACTAGAACTTGGTTCTTATTAGACATAAACTGACACTGGTAAGGGGAGGTCATTGAGGGACTATTTAGCAGAGAAGGGAATCCCTTATGTAGAGGAAATCCAATTGAGAAACCACTTGATAAATATTTAGGGTTCCTGACCCCAATGGGAAGGGGGCAACTTCTGTTGTTTTCAGAGGAGGAATGGAAGTAACCTTCCCGGATCATCTTGAGTTTGGAAACCATATAAATCGTTCCCCTTGTCGTATAATGTCTTGGAAAGGGGGTGGAATACTATAGGAAGGAACTCTACAATATGGCATAAGGTTGGTAGGAAAGGCATCCTCTCTCAGTCAGCTGGTGTTGGTCATTTCCTAATCAGATAAGTGTATTAACTTGACTTGTTAAATTATGTATGAATGTTATATATGTATATGTATATGTATATGTATGAATTAAATGAGAAATGTGAATTAGTGAAATAAATGAACTGAACCCCTAAGTGACTGAAACATGGACAATCCATGTCCCTGAGAATCATGTATCCTTGAGAGGAAAGTTTGCAATATATGGACAAAAAATTCAATGTCTAGTAATGCTAGTACCCTATAATTTTCGAGGAGATGCTTGCGAGAGATAGAAGGCCTTGAGTTATGAGGGAAAATCCAAAACCTTACATGGAAATATTTTAAGATATGAAATATATTATTTTGATGGAGTTGAAAGGACATTTATGGTCTTGGAGTGGTTATATGACTCGTGAAGACTCGATAGAAACCCTTAAAATTGGTTAAGTCACAAATTTAGACCATTTTCTAATAAAAGGATCTCACGTTCAATCAGAATGAATCACAACCATTAATTCTATGTATCGAGTAGATCCAGATCGTTGATTGTATGGTGTCACCATCAAAGTGACTATAGGAATGGTTGTGTTAGGACCTTGATGGGAAAGCTTTGATTCAATGAGAACCATTGATCTATCAGAGAGAGGAAAGGAAAAATTGGGACTGTTGGATCTAGAAGAAGTCTACCAGAAGAGGGTTAGTCAAAAGTTTGGGGAAACGGGTTGTAATAGAGTACGAAAATGAAAAATTTGAGAACCATATATCTCTTGGACCGTGTACATGAGATACTAGCCATTAGATGTGGCGAGAACCACTCTGAGGAGGAGGAATTCAAAGCCATGAAGGGATAATGTTTCATCCCCAAATACCACAGAGACCGTTGGGTTAGATATATGGGGATTGAATGATCAATAAAAGTGAGAATGGTCAGAGTGAGTTGTTAATAGTCATTCGAGAAACTATAAAATAAATTCACTGAAAGGAGGGATTCAAAGGAAAAAAGAGGACTATTGAGCAGTACATGGGTGAGAGAGAGTATCAAGCGTGTGTTTTTTGGGTCCCACTCTTTGGTGTGAGGAATGAAACTTTACTCAGAGAGTAACCGTCGAGTGGGTATAAAACTCCAACATAATTGTGACTGTTAAACCCCTAATCCGAGAACCACTAGATATTGATGGTTAATCTATTGGGATGGTGCCATCAGGAAGGAAATTAACCTAGATGGTTGGGCACTCTGATGGAATAGGTATGAATAGGTCTATATCATTGGTCCGAGGGTGAGAGACAATCGTGATCGTATGATTGAGGTTGCATAGGTTCTTGGAGAGGTTTCCTTTATAATTAAAAAGAGACATTATATATCAAAATGTGATAAGAGAAGTCCTTTCTGAAACGACTGATGAATTTGATACCATGCCATGAGAGAAGAAAGAAATAAAACCCAACATTTGACCATCCCAATATTGGATTAGGGGGTCGAGTGTGTCACAGAGTGGTATCAAAGAAGACTTCAAACTCTAGGATTGAATGGGTCACCAAGACCATTTGAAACCATTTTAGAAACGTTTCAATGTTATTTAACATGTAGGTTTTAAATTGGTAATTTATTAATAATGATAGTTGTTATATGAGCATGTAGGACATACTGAAGAACACCAGAGGTCAATGGTACAATATAGTATGGATGATACCTTGCATCTTAGAGATGCGGAATATGATAGCTGGAGGGATAAAAAAAATCCTCTAGATTAATGGCCACTGTTATAAGTTTGAAGGTACACAATAAAGTTGAGCAAGACGAATTGAACGTAGTGTTACTGCAGAGGTTTTCAGAGATTCAAAAACATCTATAGAAAGGCCCAAGTAATGTAGAGTTAAAACAATCAGAGAGGTTGAAAAACCTTTCATATTCTCAGAATCACGGATTGGATCACAACGATTTGGGAAAGAGTTCTTCTAGACAGAGACATCGAGATGCCAAGAAGGGAAGATTTGGTAAAAGTGTATGCATGGAGTTATTTGGAAAGAAGACTACTTTAATAGATAAATCTAGTAGTGGCACAGAGTCAAGTGTCTCGAAGAAGAGAAAGAGGAATAATTATTAGAGTTATCTGACTAAGGAATTCAAGAAGGCTAAGTGTCCTACCTTTGATGGAGAGATCGAGAAAGGAGAAGAAGATGAGGCATGGTTGTTTTTTTAAAAAGTAATTTCAGGTGCATAATTACTTTGAAAATACGAAGGCAAGGATTGTCGTTTTTAACCTGAATGGAGGAGCTTCCATATGGTGGGAAGACCTCAAGGAAATCAAGGGACTAAAAGAAAGCAAGATTACATGGAAGCATTTTGAGAAATAATTTTGAAAGGATTACCTATTGGAGAAATAGTATGATGACCAAATCAAAGAATTCCATGAGCATAAGCTGGGTCAACTTACAATGGATTCATATGCCAAAAGATTTATGGAGTTGTTGAGGTATGTTCCTTACCTAAAATATGAGAAAGTGAGAGTGCAATTCTTTCTCAATGGGTTTCCACAGTCCTACCAATATTGAATCGAGTTCAATAATTCAAATACCTTGGAGGATACTATAAGGAAGGCTAAGTGTTGTGACGATCAATCTAAGCATAAGTCAGAGGCTTCAAAATAATGGAAGAGGAAGGACACGAGTGTATTCTAGAAGAAGGGATTAGATTCCTTTAAACAAAGGAATTCCAGGAAAGGTACACATTTGGGTCAACCAAGAAGAAGTGTGCATAAGTAGAACTTTCCATCTCAAAGTGGAAATAGAACGATAGAGGAAGCCAGAGAAAGAGAAAAGGAACTCAAGAAAGGACCATTGCAATGCTAAATATGTGAAGAACCACATTTGTTGAAGGATTTTCCTCATAGGAAACATGACAACAGGAAAGTGTATAATTCATAAGAAGTAGCTACAGTCAAAGATGTATCTAGAATTGTGTCGAGAATATATGTAGTTGTGGAGAATCAACAAGAAGAACACCAAGCCTCTGTGGTGGAATTAAAAGGTATTGTTGCTAGGAAAACTGTTTCCATTTTAATTGACTCGGGATCTAACATCAGTTATGTTTCACCTCAAGTTGTTGAGGCATGTTCATTATAGAGAAATAACACTGTGAAAACTTGGTTAGTCCAGTAATCGAATGGATCAAAGAGAAAATTCGTTGAGGTGATTGAAGCATGTCCAATTGAAATGAGTGGACTGCAGACTCATGCAACCTTGAATATCCTACTCCTAGGCTCATACGATTTTCTTTTGGGAATGAATTGGCTAGATTCCCACAATTAAAAGTTAAATTTTTATGGGAAGGTTTTGTAAATGTGAAGCCGAGGAGGGAAATATAAGAATTTTGCAGGGAATTCAAAATCCAGTTTCAATAAAGAAAATATGAACGTTGTAGCTAAAGAAATTAAACAGAAAAGGGTGCCCCTTGTATGCAATACAAGTACTTAGCTCAGCAGAAAGTAAGAATTTGAAGGGTGAATATCACCCTATGCTATAGGAGTTTAATTATGTGTTTCCATAGGAGGTGCATGGACTACCTCCGAAAAGCAATTGTTTGGCACAAGTCTATTTTGAGGAGAAACCCATTTTTGGCAGGGAAATACCTAATTTTGGAAAAGCCCAAGTGGCAGGAAAAGAAACACGTACAAGGTAAAGACACATGCAAGGCACACATGCAGGAGAACCTAACCAGTCTAGGGTTAGGGTTTTGTTAATAAAGTGTAACAACTGTCAAGCTGGTAATGTAGTATAAATAAAGACCTAGGAGGTCTAGGTCAGGGGGTTAGGTTCGAGTAGGTTGAGCTGGTTGTAAGAACATGTTAGAGAACTTTCACAGGAGAGTGTTTTATGCATCACTTGATTTTGATAAGATATTCAGATGTAGAGAGGTAAGTAAGACATATCTTGAGGGTTATATCATAGGCTGTGGAGGATGGTGTGATCTAGTCTGCCTCATAAAATATCACAATCCAACTGAGAGAGGAATGTAGTGCATGCAACACCATATTTTGTAGAACTATAATAAAAGAGCCTTAGTAGCCAAATATTTGTGGTAGTATCCTAGGAGGGTTTGAACCATGATAGATCATGTGTTATGTGAAATGCTTATTGTTTATGTCTTTGTTTTCAATGGTTAAATCTTAGATGAATGTCTTGATGAAGAGATATATTGATTTACATGCATGAATAAAGAACACAAAAATATTTAATATAGATGGTTGATATAGTAAATGAATGAAGACCACAAATTACAATCCTAGATCCCCACTCTTTCCCATATTGTAAGCACTTGAGCGTTGCAGTCACCCATAGAGCTATCTCATGTGAGACTACACAATGCATTCTATGTGTTGTGTTTCTTTCTGGGTCGATAGTTTTAGAGGGATTTGTTGGAAACCATAGTAGATATGAACCTGGGTCAGCCCAAGAGAAAGGTAGAAAGCTCAAAGTAGATAAGTAAACTAAAAAATGGTTTCAACCAATTTTTGATATAATATAGCTGTTAGAATTAACAGTGTGTTGCAGAAAAGCCAGTGATTGAGAAAATTGCATGCTAGAGAGAAGTTAACAAGTAGAAAGGCATAGTACACAGCAAGCACAACAAAAAGTGAAAAAGTGACAATTGTGAGTGCGAAACAGTTGTCACTTTGTCGTCCCATTATAAAGTCCAAAAAGGGGGGGAAATGAATTCATTGTGTTGTTTTATAAGGAGAAGAATGCAGAGCCAAGTTGAAGAGAAAGAGAGTGCACATTTGTGATAGAAGGTGGAATTTTAGAAGTCTACAGTCCGGATTTCATCAGCATGTTCCCTCCAAGAGTTGGAGTGTTGAGCAGAACCGGGTGAAGCATGAGAAGTAGTGCTCGAGTGACAGAAGGAAGAACACAGTAGATGCCCAAAGTCATGGGTGTGGATGAGATTCAAATGATACAATATGAGCCAAATACCACACACATAGAGGAGGAACACAACCTAGAGTAGGAGGTTGGGAAACTGTAGGACGACATAGAAAGGAAAAAATCCGACGCACTGAGAGGGAAAGGGCTACAACAGGAAGCAAATGCCATGGGTTCAGTGCCATAGGGTTGAGAACCAGATGAATAGCAGGGAACAATATAGGAGGGTGTACCAGAGGTGGGGGCCTCATTCCCATAGGGAAGGAAGAAATCTACCATTGAGAGTAGCGCGCAAGGAGTATCACGAACTTAGGCATAATTCACACTCATCATGCCCAAAATTATAGAAGGGGTGAAAATAGATGATGAGATGGTTAGAGGGGTGAATACGATGAAGTATTCTAACCATGACATGGAAAACAACAATAAGTTCCCAGGATTATCACAACAAAACTACATGGAGTGTCAGGGAGAGGGTTAATCAGGTGCACTATTGTTGGAGCCTGCGTAGTGGATCCTCGGGCTCTACAACACAGGGATAATGAAATTATTTGATATACCACATTTTGGGCATGGTAAAAATATCAATGGTTGTGTAAAGAAAATCCTAGCATGAGTACATGGAGGGATTATGTGGATGGATAGTCCCATGCCTATCAATATTGATCTGGTCATAGTAATTACCAGGCTACCCATGGATGGGGAGAAACCAGAATAATACTTGGAGGAAAAAATGAAGGCCAAGGCCATGTATGAATAAATAAAAGAAAATTATGGCATAGAGAGGGGCAACATAGGAATAAGGATCAGTGACATCAATGATCCTATGACAGGATTCACAACCCGACTCTTAGGATGCAAGCTAATGCACAAGTGCTACAAATAAGAAGTGTTAGCCATATTAGTAGCAGCTGCTACATAGTGCAAAAAGGGGAGTTCGATAAGATGGGACCCATACTTATTTTTGGAGGTTTTCAAGGATACACAAGACCGAGGCTCTACATTCCACTACTCTTGGTTACACACCCTCATTTCCTTCATAGGATGGAAGGATCCAACCTATAGAAAATAATTTGCGAGAATGAGATATTTTGGCACAACGTGCTACATTTCACTAAGCAGTAGCATAGACCCAAAGAGGAAGAAGGAAAACAAAGATACATTTTCACTCTACCTAACATAAGTATAGGAATTGATAGTGAATACATTGCAAATTTCACTAGAGATTGTCCAAGAGTTTGGACAAATTTCCAATTTCAGGGAAACATGCCATAGCCTATGGTTGCAGGCAGAGAGGGACACAACCAAGGAGTGGCTAAAATTGAGTTACTGCGTGATGACGTAGGACATATATATGGAGGTCCAAGAGTGGCTTGAGGAATGGAAAGTGCTTGTGATCCCAAAAGCAGTACCAAGAACAAAAACTCAGACGTCGAGTAGAATAGTCCCTGCGCAATGGACATGCACAAATGGGGTGAACAAGAAGAAGAAGGTCGCGCAAGGCCAAGTGGGGGGAAGTAACCCACATAAGAAAAAACCAAGGATGAAAACAAGACCACAGGGTGGTTCCACGTAGGATCTACTGCGCACAGAGAAGGAACCAACAAACATGACATAACAAGTGTGCATTGAATAAGTAGGGACAAGGACACAAGAGATTCCTATAGAAGAAGAAATGGGTTAGGAAATCGACAAAGATACTAAGATGCCAATGACATCTGAGCCATACAAGGTCCAAGGAAAGAGGACAGGGGAGAAAACAAGGGGTTCCAGAAAGAAAACAAAGGCCCACAAACCACCTTCTTATACATCACTAACCACATATGATGTGGAGTTAGTAGCCACAACAATTGAGGATATACTATTATAGGCGTGGGAGAATGGAGAGAAGCACTGAGCTTCAATTTTTGAGCAAGTTCAGGAGGTAAGAACTACGTTGGAGCTGTTAAGGATCAGGGCATAGTAGTAACAGAAAGATCAAGCAACCCAAACAATGGAAGGAAGGCCTGTCGGAGAAAGAGTCCAACTTACAGCGCAAGGGAGCACAAACTTCATAATAACACTAGAGATTATGTATATAGATGAGGAGGCAACGCATATGCTCCTCAAGGAAATGCAAACATTGGAATTGGTGTTTCCCAAGATCCTGACAAAGGCGCTTTACAAACTACATATTAGTTTCGCACAGGAAATTCATTCCAGGGCTAGGATTGACTTGACAAACTTACAAATAGTGTAGGAAGAAAACAATGCATTGCATGAGGAAATCAACAAAGAGGGGAAATAAATATGGGTAGCGCAACCAAAGGTCTAGGAGATGGAGAAATTCATTAGCATTGTATTTCACACCATCCCGGCTAGTGCAGAGTCGGAGGAAACATCTTCCCAAGAAAATATGAGAAATATTGCGCAGACCATAGAGAAGTACAAGGACCAAATCAAGGAACTGGAGGAGTGCGCAGTACCTACCACTCCTCCTAAGGTCATTTAAAAATGTGAACAATATGTGACAACCTCTGTAGAAAACATCACATGCGAAACACAACACATCACAAAACTATTGGGAAAAAAGGCCTAATTTTGGACACAATTGTTAGAAGATGCGAGCTTATAGGAGCTGCAAAGGAAGGAAGACAGAGTGCATGTACCATTGACAGATATGTCATAGTGACAAAATAATCTTTCATTTCCCGAGAGAATCAAGACTGCCACTGAAAAAAAGACACTACATGAAGAGGAGAAACTGGTACATGTGCAGAAGATTGTGCAACAAGCTCAATTGGATCCCCTGCAGGAAAAGGTAGAGAAGTTGTTCGTGGAGATCGACCCATCAAAGATGAACATAAAACAAATAGTCTTGGAAGGGGGATAACTACTAAAACCCCCAGTCACTGCACAATTGGTGGAAGACATGACCGAAAAGAGAAGTCAAGCTCAAGAGTAGTGCCAAAGAATATCTGAGATGTATGTCACACTGGAAAAAGCCGTGACAGATTCCAGAAATAAGAAGTGACCTGGGATGATTCCCAATGTCAGTGTTGGGGGCATGTTGGGCACAATCCTATTTTAAGGAGAAACCCAGTTTTTGAGGGGAAATACCTAATTTTGGAAATGCGAAAGTGGTAGGAAAAGAAACACGTGAAAGTTAAAGTCACATTCAAGGCTCACATGAAGGAAGACCTGACCAGGATAGGGATAGGGTTTTGGTAAGCAAGTGTAACAACTGTCAAGCTGGTAATGTAGTATAAATAAAGACCTAGGATTTCTAGGTCAGGGGATTGGGTTTGAGTAGGTTGAGTTGGTTGTGAGCACATGTTAGAGAATTGCCACTGGAGAGTATTGTATGCATGACCTAATTTTGATAAGTTGTTTAGCTGTAGATATGCAAATAGGATGGATGTTGGCCCTTGACCAAGTTTTGAGGGATTTGGTCAAATTTGACCTATTTTGGGACTTCGACAACTTGTCGAAGGAAGAGCACAAAATGAAGCGGAGATCACAGATCTCATCCCCCTTTTTGGGTCCTTTTTGAGTTTTTGGGATTATGTAACGGGAATGGGATATTGGCCCATGGGTTTACCCATGTTTAGGCCTATTTTGTATGTATAAATAGAAGGCTAGGAAATTTAAGAAGAAGTGGAATAGTGCACAAGTGTTGTGTAACTTGGCTAAGTGTTGGGATCTGTGTGATAAATAAGTGTAAGGATCCATGCATACTGTGTGAGACCTGCAGAGCCAAGTGCAAGTCATTATCAGAGACTGTGGAGAGCTTTGTGCTGAAGGCAAGGAAGGAGGATCTAGCGAGGTGCACAGATCTCCTATCTTAGGCGAGGTAGGGTTTTGAGGCTCTATGCTTGTAAACGATTGAATGAAGACAATAAAGAAGAAGAATTGGTGGACGTATCCCCAGGGTGGGGGTGAACCACATAAACACTATGTTATTCCACTTTGTGCTTTCTTGATGTGTTTGTAACTTATCTTTCTAAGTTATTTGATAGAGATAGATAAATCTGCTTATGCTTTGTGCTAATAATGTGTAAGAATGTTATATCTGACCTAATGAAGGTTCTTAGTGCTTGATCTGCAAGATATAACCTGTCAGTTTATGATAAAGTGCTTAAGTACATCAGATCTGAGTGAATGATGCGATGCTCTATTCTATCTGCGCAATAGTTATTGGTTGAATATTGATGAACTATTAATGCTAAGTGCTCTTTTAAGTATCATAATCACATATATGTGTCCCAACTAAGGTTGCAGATATTTGAGTCCTACAACCACCCCCGCGTCTACCTCGGGTGAGACTTCATTTTCTTTGCAGGTGTTGCCAAAAGGGTCAGTAGTTAGGGTTTTGTTGGTGCACTATTATAGCGTTGAACCCTGGGTCTGCCCCTGTGCCAACAATGGATCTTGAGGGTTAGATCACAGGCTAGGGAGCCTGGTGTGATCGAGTCTGCCTCATAAAACATCCTAATCCAACTGAGAGAGGAATGTAGTGCACGCAGAGCCATCTTTTGTAGAACTATAATAAAAGATAATAAGCATCCAAATCTTTTTGGACGTATCCCAGAAGGGGGTGAACCACTGTAGATCATGTGTTATGTGAAATAATTATTGTTTAGGTATTTGTTGTCAATGGTTAAATATTAGATGAATGTCTTGATGAAGTAGCTAGATCTGTTGATTTACATGCATGAATAATAATGAAAAAGTATTTAATATAGATGGATGATATAGTAAATGAATGAATATCACAAAGTACAATCCCAAATACCCGCTCTTTCCTAGATTTCAAGAACTTGAGCTTTGTAGTCACCCATAGAACTATCTTGGGTGAGACTACATAGTGCATTATGTGTACTGTGTTTCCTTCTGGCCTACCAGAAGGGCCGATATTTTTAGAGGGATTTGTTGGAAACCATAGTAGATCTGAACTTGGGTCAGCCCAAGAGAAAAGTATAAATCTTAGAGTAGATAAGTAAACCACCAAAGATATGGACTTTTCAATAGATCTTATACTTGGAGCAATGAAAACATCCAAGGTACCCTATAGGATGAGCACACCGGAGTTGGTTTAGATGAAGCTGTAGGTGAAAGAAATGTTGGATAAAGGTTATATGAGGCTAAGCATATCTCCATGGAGAACCAACCTTGTTTGCAAATAAAAAAGATTGCACGTTGCGCCTATGTATTGACTATAGGCTATTGAACAAGATGACCATCAAGAACAAGTATCCTTTTCCTAGGATAGATGATCTCTTTGACCAACGCAAAGGAGTTTCAGTTTTATCAAAGATTGATTTAAGGTCATTATATCACCAAGTCAAAATCAAGGATGAGGACATCGACAAGACAACCTTTAGGGAAAGGTATGTGCACTATGAGTTTGTAGTGGTGCCATTTGGACTTACAAATACACTAGCCACATTCATGTGTTTAATGAATAGTGTGATCGACAAGTTTCTGGACAACTTTTTCTTAGTAGTTTTGGATGAAATTTAGGTGTATTCCAAGAAAAAAGAAGAGAACAAAGAGCATATTAGGATGGTGTTATATATGCGGAGAGAACACCAGTTGTATGCTAAGTTCAGAAAGTGTTATTTCTTTCAAAAGTAAATCTAGTATTTAGGCCACATAATCTTAGCAAAATGAGTGGCAATGGACCCCTAAAAGGTCAAGGAAATCATGGATTGACATGCTCCTATAAATGTTACAGAAGTAAGATCCTTCATTGGATTGGTTGGATATTACATGAAGTTCATAAAAGGATTTTCCAAGATACGTAATACTATTACCTCTTTACAAAGAAAGGGGAAGAAGTTTGTATGGTCATAGTGTGTGAGGATATCTTTCAACAACTAAAACAACTTCTAACTAATGCCCCTATTTTGAAAATTGTATACCGAGAAAAAATATTTCTTAGTTTGCATTGATACTTGCAAGTAAGGACTAGGAGGAGTTCTTATGCAAGAAGGGAAAGTGATTTTTCATGAATCAGAAAAATTGAATGACAATGATAAGAAGTATGTTACCTACAATCTAGAGTTGGAAGAAATTGTGCATGCATTGAAGATCCAGAAACATTACTCGCCCATGAGAATATTTGTCCTATTGAGAGACCACTGTGGTATGAAGTACCTATTCAACCAACAAAGGTTAAATTCCATACAAGTCAGGTGTATGTCACTAATTAAGAAGTTTGATTTTGAAATAAAACACATTAAAGGAAAGGAGAACAGGGTGGTAGATGCGCTTAGCCGAATAATTCATAAAGTACACTTATAAACAACAAGTGTAGGAGAGTCTGAGATCAAGCATAGGATTAAAACCCTCTTGTAGGAAGATGAGTTCTTGAATCGTGTCATAAAAGGGTTACAACAAGAACTCAGAGAAAATAAGTATGAAGGATATCAACTTGGGACTGATGGTTTTTGTTGTATAACAACAAGTTGTATGTGCCTAATTCAACATATTTGAGAAATATGGTCATGGAAAAGTTCCATAGGAAAGCATATGTAGGTCACCCTGGCTACCAAAAAATGGTGACAACAGTAAGGAAACTATATTTTTGTCCTGAGATGAAGCGAGACATTGCTCAGTACATTGGTAAATTCCTAGAGTGTTAGCAAGTAAAATTTGAGCACATACATTTGTAGATCTGTCACAACCTCTGCCTATTCTTGAGTGGAAATGGGAAACAATTTCCATGGATTTCATTATAGGTCTACCCAAGAAAGTAAAGCAATGTGATGAAATAATGGTTGTAGTGCATAAGTTGAGCAAGAAATCTCATTTAATTCATATCAAGTCTAATTTCAAATCCATACATGTTGCTAACCTCTTTATGAAGGATATTTTCAGACTACATTGTTTACCCAAGACCATAATTTCATATAGAGATGCCAAGTTCACTTCAAATTTATGGAAAATATTGTTTGTAGGATTAGGAACAAAATTGTCATTTAGCATATCCTTCCTTCATCAAACAGATGGTTAGACCAAAAGAATGAACTGATTTTTAGAGGACATGTTGATAATGCATGTTATGTAGCGTCTTAAGCGGTGGGAAGAGTATATACCCTTGGTAGAGTTTTCCTACAACAATAGTTATCAAGAATCATTGAATATGTGCACGTTTGAGGTTACATATGGAAGAAAGTGTAAAGATCCAATCACCTGGGACAGTCCAGTGGATAAAATCACACTTGGAACAAAATTGCTAAAATATATGGAACATGCCATGGTGAAGATAAGACAAAATTTGAAAGTTTCCCTAGATAGACAAAAGAGCTATGAAGATAACAAGATAAATCACAAAGAGTTAAAAGTAGGATATCATGTGTATCTTTGAGTGAAACCCAAGAGAAGTTACTTGAGAATGGAAATGTGTGCCAAGTTAGAACCCCACTACTGTGGAACAATTGAAGTAATGGAAAGAGTGGGAACTATAACATAAAAACTTGCATTACCACCTACTATTAGAGCTCATAATGTGTTCCATGTGTCTTTGTTGAAGAAATATGTACATGATCCTAATCATTTTATTTATTAGACTATGATATAGGGGTAATCAAAGGGAGAAATCCATCCCAAACCTAAGTGCATCCTAGACAGGAGAGAAAAAATGCTCTAGAATTGAGCCATTGTGCAATTCAAGGTGCAATGGAATCACTTTAGAGCAGACAAGGATACATGGGATCTAGAATATGCCAGAGATTGGAATAACCTTTTTTTTTATATGTATAACTTGTATATATGGTGTGTTAAACAATGAGGACAATGTTTCTTTTAAGGGGGAGGGGAATGTAACACCGTATTTCCCCCCCAAGTGATCCAAGAAAAAAATTGTGGCCACCCGCCTATTCTACTGGCTCAAAATAGGGGTTTCCACCTTAGCAGTTTTTCTACATCTTTTCAGGTCCTAAATGTTTAGGGCCGTTTTGATGCCCTAAACAACATTTTTTGGGCCCACCATAGTCACACTATATGATTTATCAAAAGTGTGATGAAAAAAATTGTATTCCTTATATAGACCTTTCTAACAAGCTAGCATGTACCCCAAACAAAGATCATATGCAAACATTATTCCCTTTGGAAGTTGACATACCAACTACTCCCATTGGGGCCTACAAACCTTTTGGTGTTTCATCTTCCAGGGTTATGGTTTTGGATTTTATTTATGTTAAAAATGCCTATAGAGCCTCATTCTAAATATCACCATCTTCTTGTGAATGAGCGTAGCCATCACATCTCTTCTCAAAGATACGATTCCATCATTCTAGCGAGTCATTCACTCTATAATTTTACATCTTTTGTACATTTTTATCATTAATAAAAGTTGTGCATTACTGCATCTCTATGTTTATTACAATATCTATCTATGTTTCATTTTTATATATCCACTTTCAGTTTTTTCTCAAAATAATATGGTTCATTGGGATTAGATTAAGATACTTCTTTTCGTTTCTTAGTGCATGTCCCCATTGAGGTCATGGTATATAGAGTTGGGTCTTCAGATAATTTCTCTTGAGGAAAATTTCTCTTGCCAACCCAAGTGGAATCCCATGGAAAAAGAGAAGAGAGATGAGGGAGAAGAAGATCCCATCAAGCTATTTCTCATGGAATCTCTTGCGCAACAAAGGAACGAGAAGTTGGAGAATTTTTCCCAAATCCTTCAATCATTGCTGACAATAACATGTCTGTATTCATCAAGAAATATCTTTGGAGATATTTCCCCATTCAAGGTATAATTTAATTTTGATATTCCTATATTTGAAGGTCGGATCGATGCGTATGATTTGGAAAAATGGTTAAATTTTCTAGAAGGTTCTTTCTCTATTCACTTTTTTTCGACAGAGAAAAGATCACCTTTACGCTCCTTAAGGATCTCCCCCATGTCAAAGATTGGTGGGAAACTTACTAGGATAAAAATTCCATAGAGGAGTATGGAATATTT
Organism: Picea engelmannii; assembly: GCA_009831015.1. Lineage (NCBI taxonomy): Eukaryota > Viridiplantae > Streptophyta > Pinopsida > Pinales > Pinaceae > Picea > Picea engelmannii. Next base: position 179,695 of record ML789465.1, read on the forward strand.
AGGGTTGAGCCCACTTGGGAGATGTGGTCAAATAGAAATATTACCGTGTGGGAAACTATGATGACCAATACATGAGATGGACCATGCTACATCAAGAGATAGGCCAACCAATGATGGAGTTAAAAAATACCTTCCAAAGATTGCACACCAATCTGGGTATCAAAAACTCCGAGTGACATATGGTTCTAAAATAATGTGGGGCTCTACACAGGTGCATCCAAACAAAAATGGAGTTTCTAGACATCTCATCACTGGGAGAAACTTATCGATATGCTATCAAAATCAGGCATAAATTTAAGCACCGGAACAAGTGGCAATTTGGGTCTGCAAATCCAAAACAACCAAAGTATGGTAAAGGAAACCCTAATCCATAGAATAACCATCCTCAAGAAAACCAGTCCAAGCCTTAGGAAAATAAGAGAAATGAGAAGATGAATAAGGACATTGGGAAGTCGTGCAACTTCCACAAAATCCCTTGGAACAACACCATTGAATGTTGCTTGAAAAAATCATTGGTAGTTGATCTCAAAGAAACAGAATTGAGCCCTAAAGCAGAATATGATTCATACAATAATAAAATGATACAAATAATTGATGCAGAACACTGTCACGAATACAACAATCCAACCAAAAGAACTAGAGGATCCTGAGGAGGGGGAGCACCTTTTCCATTCATAGATGTTGGTGAAGGGGAACTTGCTACATTTTATTGTTGATAGTGGAAGCCAAAAAAATATCATCTCAATAAAGGTCATCAAGTAATTGTATTTTCAGACAACACCACACCCGCAACCATGCAACATCAGATGCCTTTTCCATGGATGGTATCTTTTTGTCAGCCAACAATGTTGGATCTCATAATGAATCAAGCCCTTCAAGGATGAGGTAGTGTGTGATGTAGCCCCACTGGAAGAATGTGATGCTATATTAGGCTAGCCATATATGTAGAGGCATCATGATTTTTATGAGTCTCAACCCTGTAGTGTCATTGTTATTTTGGGGATCAACCCTACATGATACCAGAGGTAGTTAAGACTATTGTCCCGATAAATTGGTGATGCAAAGTAATCTCTCATACCATAAAGTTTAGACTCCTCAAAATCTGGTTAGAAGAGAAGGACACTACAAGCACTACAGCCTCAGCCAAAGAACCTTCTATCCAACATAAGTATATAAACAAGATTGTATAAGAGCACCAAGATATTCTTTCTTAACCTACAGGGGTGCCTCCACACTGCCTAGTCAAACCAAGTTATGATAAATCCATTCATGTTCTTCATGTTGCATCTTCACTGATAGATTCCTCCCACACTCAGGAAGATCATGCAACTATATTGGTTAAATGGATTTAACCCCTCCAAAAATAGGTTCATAACAACCTTCAACAAGCTAAGCATGACAACTTCTTCAGCAAGGAAAGAATCTCACCAAGGTTCAGATTAAAAAAACGCTTCCCCTGGGACTTGACGCAATGGAGACCATTTCTTTCAGAGGGGGAAATAATGATCCAAGTGGAAATCGGTGTCCACCCACCTATTACATTGGCTCAAAACATGGGTTTCCACCTTGGTAGTTTTTCTACATCTTTTCATGTCCTAAACTTCTGGGGCCATTTTGAGGCCCTTAAAAACGTGTTTTGGGACCCTCATAGTAACACTGCAAGATTTAGCCAAAGTGTGATGTAAAAATGTTCATTCCTCAGATATACCTTTCTAATGAGCTATTGTGCACCCCAAACAAATATCATATGAAAAATTTATGCCCTTAGAAATATGATGTACCAACTACCCCCATCCGGGCCCGTAAATGGTTTGGCGTTTCATCTTCCAGGGTTAGGGATTTCGATTTTCTTTATGTGAATAAAACAAAATCTAGAAAAATAAAAAATGAATTTAAACTAATTATAACTTATAAACAAACATTGTTTATAATTTGATTTCAAATATTATCTAGAAGCTTCAAGTTAATGTAGAAAAAATATTAATTTTGGTTTTTTACAAAATCAAACAAATGATAGATAATTCTTTGATTATTATTATTTTGAAATGAGATGCAAAATGAAAAAAGAATTTAATTAATTAATATCACCAAATGATTTCATGAAAATGAGAAACCAACCAAGATATTATTTGATGAAGTATTGAACACATTATTCAACATAGTCAAACTTGCTAATGAGAAAAATAATGAACACATAATCAAAATTTAAACGAAAGTAAACATTTGATAAAAATTAACGTTTCGTTTAAATTGAGATTTTTATGCTCGTTTCTAACTTTTGACATATACTCTTGTAATGAATGTCTCATACTAAAGTGAATGTATTAAGTTTGTCTCAAAGAAAGTCAAGGTATGGAACTATTTGAAAAGGTTGATTATGTACCTCACTATAATTATCAAGATTCTAATGGGGGCCCTTTAAATTTTGTAAAAATATAGGGGGAGTTGTTGGGGCCCAACAAATGGCGACTTATTGGGTGAAGCAGTTATCTCTGATCTGGTAATATTTCATCTTAGGAAGAAAATAATAAGAATTGAAAAAGGATTTAAGCTCCCTGAAATAAATTCACTCTAAGACCATATAGTATTAGGATAAGCTCAATGTTATAACCAGACAATAGAATTTTCTTTGCAGGGGATTATAACCTGAAATAATGTTTTAATCAAAGAGTGATGATGTTTATAAAAGAACTTCAATACTGTTGACAAAGCCACTGCTTCTAGCAGGCATCCATAGCCTCGACAATGATGTCATTTAACCCACTCAAATGCTTTAATCCCATCTAATAGTTGTATCCACATGATGTATACTTCCATAAAAGTTAATTTAAAAAAATATACCTTCTACCTCTTGACCTGACATTGCTTCATTGCCAGTAGGCCTATTCAATACCTCAACGAAGTTGTCTTGGTATCATGTGTGCATTTACCCGCTGCAGCGAACCTGTTCAGTGCCCCGACGGGTTTACACACACTTCCCACACATAAGTGATTTCAACCCTCTTATGCCACTTTTAAAAAATAATACAATTATAGATTTCTTGATGACAAAGAGAGCGGGGTGATACTGGAGGTTAATTGCAATACAGGTGAATAGTTGACCATGTTATTTATTTACTTTCAAAACTGGAAGTTTTATCATGGTTTAGAGATTTTAGATTTCCTTTAAGAAATCATCTAGAGAATGGGGAAGCACTTAAAAGTGATTCCTTAAGAATATGGATGGCGTAAAAAGTTTAAAGATCATCGTAATTATCAAAGATTTAAACCATATATCTAGTGTAATACTCTAGCAAAGATAATTTGAGGACAAAATGAGAGTGACAATTGACTTAAAAATCAATTGTCTGAGCTATATCTTAATACCAGGACCTCTTTGAACTATTTCAATTTGCTTGAAAAACACAAGTCTTAAAAAAAATGCTTCCTTGAACAATAGTTCTTTGATCAGAAATATATTGATTCAAAAAGAAAGATAAGAAGAAAACTCATTCAAAATAATCAAAGAAAACAAAAACACACAACAAACCAAATCAAATTTTATTAATGGGATTCAAAATCAGAAGTACACAAAATCAAAACAACAAAAGAAAACTTTTTAGGACATGCTTTTGGCCAATGATAAACTTGAGTTTTTGTATCCACTATCATCTCACTGTAAAATAAAGGAATAACTAAATCATATAAAATATCATGTTCGAGCAAGTTCTTTTCTTAATATAGTGATGCATGAGATGCTACTTTGACCAAGAATTATTATTCAAAATAAAATAGACTAAAAGAAAATAGAAAAATCCTTATTAAGATGAGTGCAATCCTACTCATGGCACCTTGGTTCAGGGTTGAATTGATAGTTCAAATTTACTTATCTCTTTACTTTTCATTTAAAATTTTCATGATGATACTACGTTTTCGAAAAGAAATATTCAATGAAAATCAGAGAGAAAAAGATTTAAAGTGGACTTCCCTGACAACATTCATATTATGGTTCTCTTGGTGTGTCCACTTGTGTTCATAACTGCATTATTACAAAGAGAAAAACTTAGAAATAAAACTAAAAGAAAACCTACTCCTAAACCTACTCCTAAACCTACTCTAACTACTAAACAAATCAAAAATACTAAGTGAAGTCATGCTTCCAATGCATCCATCGGAGTAACTCCAATCTTACAATGGAAACAAAATCAAATATTACTAACAAGAATGGTAGTATATCAAAAAATAAAAAAAATATATCATACTTACCTTTATCATCATCATTTAAAAACAAAGCAAGCATGACCTTACCATTCTTTTGAAACTTCTTGATGTATGAATCCTCCAACCATTCTGCAATCTGATTGTGATATGAGTCATAATGGCATGTAAGAGTGTAAGTAAGTTTGAAAAACTTGTCAATATTATGGGGACCTATCATAACCTTCAGCCAAGGCTAAAGTGCCCCATCCTCTTGACAATTCTCCAAGTGTTCATCAATTTCTTCACATGGCGGATCTAAAAAAATCATGTGATGCTTACTTCCTAGATACTTAGGTAGAAACAAAGCAAACACAACTTTATCTTTATTATGAAGATTTTTTAGATACAAATCTTCAAACCATTCTAAGATCCTGTCATAAAAATTAGGATGAAAACTATGACTTTGATGAAATGAATATATCAATGGGGAACACATCATAAGAGGATTCATGACATCAGTTAGATTATTGGTTTGAACGATTCCTTTGATGAGACTGATCATTTCAAAATGTGAAGCATAAACATTAAAATTCGAACTAATCAAAGAAAGACTATGCAATGTAGAATATTCGATCTCCACAAGGATGAGTGCATTGTATTTTTCAAAAATAAATCATGTAAAATCATCTTGCAACATGTGTTTTTCCCATGCGAGTGATGAAAGTGAAAGAGCGTCAAATCCGATTTCATAAATGTTATGTTTGGAATTAATTTCACCAAATTTTGGCATATCGAAAAGATTTGATTGTGATGGCAAAGAGTAAGATACTGTGGGTAAAGTATCAAGTCCACCAGAATCTAAGAAGAGATTAGGATATAAAGAGTAAAAAGAATCAGAAATAATCACATGAAAAGAATATCTTGAGCTATGATATTTAACAATGGTATTCTCAAGACATTCCTCTTCATTTTCCTTAAAACTTTCACTCTTTTTTGGTGATAAATTATTAAACATAATATGCTCATCTAAATTTTCCTCCTGTATGATAGATAAATCATAACTTTCATGGAAAACATCTTATCTTTCATGTTGATAAGGTACGATTTGTAGATGAGGGTTTAAGGTACTTCTTCCAATTTCATATCTACATCTCTAATCAGTTTCATTGGAATGTTAGAGTGCTTAAGATCATTTTCATCACCTAAGGCTTCTTCAATAACCGAATTTAAATACTGATTAGAGAAAGAGTTAGAAGAACAAAGAAATTCACCTTGACCTGACATCGAATCTTCTTCCACGATGGTCGAGGACTGAAAATACAATGATTCATAGGAAAAACCAATTTGATTGTCAGTAAGAACATTTTCAATAGATTCTACCTCCCTTGCTTGTTCAATATTTTTGGATGGATCCTTCTCATCTTGTGAACACAATTCTTCTTGCAATTGAGTGATAATATTTGTAACTGCTTCATGATTTGCGATCGAATATGACTGGATGCAAGCATCATAGAGGCGATTTAAAACAAATGACATGTCATCAAGATTAAATTTACAAAGAACATGATGGATTCTTGTTGAAAAGCCTTTTGAAGATGATTTGCCATTGATTAGCAAAGTCTGAAATTCTTCACATAATTGATTGTAATCATAGATTTCAAAAGCATCTAAAAATTCATCTACAAACTGAAACCAATAAAAAATGTGATATGTTGGAAAAGACTCAAACCAATGTTTAATCCGACCCCTGAAAGTAAAAGCAAACAATCTGCACAAAAACTTTAAATCAAAAATATCATGTTTGATGCATTTACACCAAAACTTGTTAATATGGTCTTTTGCAGATACATTCCCCCCACCATCAAATGTGAGTTTGGACAAGAGAGAGACTGTCTTGTTTGGAATATCAGGTAATGAGAAGTGGAAAGCATGTTCCAACACAGTGATTTGGGGAGCCATGAGAAATTAATTAAATTCGAAACAAAGACTCCTATAAGGCCAGCTTGTCAGTCTGACCCTCCTTCTAGCGCCATTTGTTGATGGGAGAAATTGACCGTCCGTCAACTGGAAGAGCAAGTCCAGTTTGGGGTTATCTAAATAACCCAAGTCGTTTGGTATAACTCGTTCTAACGGTTTTAATGGCTCCGTTAGCCAATCTAAGAATCATAAAGGAAACGAATAAAAGAGAGAAATAACTAAATAATTACTAAAAACACTATATATGTGTACATGTGTTCAAATGTAACTATAGTAGTTGTATTTAAGCAGAAGATATACAAGTCTCATTTATTTACATGATTTACAAGATGCAAGTTTTAATCAAAACTTACGAAAATCGATGTGAAAAATGATTTCTTCTAAGAAGTAGATAAAGAAAGAACATAAAAATATTTATTGTTTTTCTTTTATAAATTTAAAGAATCTTACAAAAATGTTAATGCAACATGAACATGTGGATAGTCAAAGTTGAACCATACATTCTAGTTTCAATGATATGTAAATGACAGAAAAATACAAAGAAGTTATCCTGTCATTGAATTATTGAGGTGTATCCAAGCATCTGCATGAGTGGTGAACATCCAATTGCCATGTTCAAGAGAGAAATCTGCAATGAACCTTATGACTATTCTAAATAAATTCAGAACATGTATTGGCAGCTTAGGTTTTAATGACAGAAAAGAAAACACGAACATAAACTTGTGATCTCATAATTATACATGATTACAACAAGATAAATCTGGAAGCAATCTATGCATTTTATCATTCAATTTAAAACTCAAAGATAAATCTCATTATTTAAATTAAAGATATAATCACAACATTTGTATTTTGATGAAGCAAATGATAGATGGTATTTATAATATAAACCTCCTACACACCACAGATCATTTAATCTAAAGATATCAGACCTGCACATGTAACATGATTAAAAAACATAAATAACAACATTATAAACAAAAGGCTAAATCCAAAGTGCATATATGCCATTCTATTAAGTTTTTGGAATCACTTGTCCATTTTGTGGTCCTAGAAGAATTTTTTTGGATAATAGACTTTAAAGATTGGAAAAATTAATACATAAATGATAATAATTAAGAATGTATTGATAAAAAAGACTAAAGCTATTTAAATCAATGCATAATCAATTTTTCAAAGAATATGAAGATATTATAATGAAAATAAAACCATTTTACTCACAAGACAATAGCCATTAAGCAATTTGGAATTTCATATTTTTCTTTGAAAATACTCGTCCATTCTCCCAAAGATTCTAGCCATCCATTACTCCATTTGAAAAGAAAAAAAAAGTTTACAAAAACAATAATATACAAAAGATAAAGGATTAAAATCCTCCTCTCCAATACTTTGATCCTCTTGGCTCTGATCTTTCTCATATATTTATAAAATGAATGAACAGTCCGGGCATCACTATTAATTTTCGCCACCTGAAATTTGCCTCTAAAAGAGACCCAAATATCTATCTAATAGTGCATTTGTTTGGGAAAATGCCTTTAAGGAAGGTAAATGGGTCCATTTTGGTTCTGGGTTTTCAACCGTTTCTTCAAATTTCTCACGGTGTGGCCGCAATAAGTTATGCAAAATCGTCGGTCTAATCTTGATGCCTTTCCAAATTTTATCTGTTGTTGCTCATAAAATTATTTGTAGCAATCCAAAATTATTTTTGGATCAATCATCTTGAACGTATTTGGATAATAAAATCAAGCCATGATTAGATCCGTATCAAATATTTGATAA
>ML789465.1:191779-206393 GCA_009831015.1 Picea engelmannii
TTACTTCGGGGGGGAAGAGCATAATTAAATTTGATGTAATTGAAGTAACTTATTACTTCAAGGGGGAAATAACATAGTTTGAAGTTCAAATTTTTAAATATTTAAGAAGTAAAATTGTAGTACAATTATCAAATAGTTGATTAGATCCAAGTACAAAGCTCAATCAATCTCTTTTTTCAAGAAACTATACAAGGGTCAAGGAAAATCCATGATAGTCATTTCCTGTGGCACATTGTGTGGTGTGTTTTTTATATTCATTTTTTATGTGGTGCATGACTCATTTATTTCTTTCTGGCACATAAATTTCTCTTCAAGCAAATATTCACAATGTTCAAACTTGTAAATTTATTTTACGAGTCCAATAAACTTGAACGCTCCAAAAATTACAAAGCATGGAAATGAAATATGGAAAGAACTTTAATATACAATGATTTATATAAGTAAATATACAATGGTGATGTAAAACGAAATATACCCAACGACGCATGACCACTATCTAAATGGGAACTTAAGGATGAGAAGGATTTACCATTGATTAAATCCTCAATAAATGAAGAGATGTTTATTCATATTGAAAATGAATCTTATCCATGGTATGCATGTAATAATTTCAAATCTTTGTTTGAAATTCAACCTGAAACAAAATGGGTTTATTTTCAATTAAAGATACTTTAATAAAATTGACCCAAAATGGAGATGTACTTGAGTATATTTCTAGACTTAAAAACATCAGAAATGATATAGATAAGATAGGATTTATTGATGTAGATGATATTGTTATTACAAATATCTTTATTGTATGATTTCCATCCTCTTATAAACATTTCTTGGACACTTTATAGTTGATAGGAAAGTTAGAGAAGATAACATTTGATCTGTTGAGTGAAATTTTAGCTCAACATGATAAAACATTGGAAAGAAGAAACAAGTTGGAGAAAATATCTTATTTACAGAAGCAAGGTTCAGTAAACCATCAACTAAAATTTCAATAGGAAGATGATCTCTAGTTGGTAATAAAGGGTGTGGTAATCAATATTAGTCAACATATAAAGGAAAAGGCCAAGGACACAGTTAAGGAATAGGAAGATGAAATGGTCAAGGAAGAGGAAACACTAATTATCAATGAGGATCAAGCAACTTTGATAGAAAAAGTAAATCAAAAAGACCTCCAAATCATAGTAATTAGTATGGCAGAGGAAAATACTCAAGTCAAGTCACATGTAGACATTGTAACGAAGTTGGTCATTATGTACAAAATTGTCGAACTCTAATCAATAAAATACCGAAGTTTAAGAAACACTCAACTTCAACACAATATGATGATTCCCATGATCAAGAGGATGATGATTCTAAATATGTATTCATTGTTCTTAAACACTTATAATCAAGCACTTTTTTGGACCTCTCTAATTATTCTTTTAGAAGTGAGTATGAAGATGTGTGGATAGTAGACAAAGGAGTTAATCAACACATGACTTCCCAAAGAGACTTATTTTGGACATTTTAGGAATGTAAATTAAATTCAAAATTCTTGGATGATGATACAACACACACACCTTATGGAAAAGGTACTGTGAAAGTTTCTCTCCCTGTAATTGGAGAGAAAATGATTTCAAATGTTTGATATGTACCTAAATTAAAAACAATTTGTTGCCCATATTGATGATTCGACAAATAGGACATCAATTCATCATGGAATATGGGTTGGTAAAAAGAAACTCCACAAAACAAAATTTAAAGACAATCATGACAAGATACAAATGTGGTAAGCTTCTTCAGATGAAATGGAAATTCATTCCTTGGAAGCAAGATTTTGTAGGAGAAATTAGGTGACATATTTCACCTGTAAGGTTATGGCATGTCAGACATGGGAATTTGAATTTTGATAGTCTCTCACAACTTCAAAAGTAGGGTATGGTTAGAGGAATTTCCACTTTTAAGAAGGATAATGCAAGATGCAATGCTTTTATTTACGAGAAAAAATCGAAAGACATTTCCTATAGGTTCATTGTGAGAAAAAAAATGTTTGAAACTTATTTATAGTGACATTTTTGGACCTATAGAGACTTCTCTTGAAGTTTGTAAATATTTTTTACTTTTCATTGATGATTTTTTTTTTTGTTTGTTAATTTGTGCGGGACCTGTTGTCTACGTGATTAACCTGTGGCTTGAGAAACCGCGACTCAGGGGCATCTAAGCCGTCAAAATCACCCAGGGATCGCACCCGGCCTAAGCCACACCAACCCTTAACATGGTTGGATTTTTTGTCCCCGCAGGTTTTGAACCAGTGACTTTAACATCACGGAGTGGCTTAACAACACACTCCGTCACCGACTGTCCTACACCTCGGGGACTACTTTTCATTGATAATTTTAGTAGAATGACTTGGGTGAATTTTTTGAAAGAAAATCCAAAAACATTTGAAAAGTTCAAGGTTTCTCACCATATGGTAGAAAAGGAAACCAAATAAAAAACAAGGACATTAGGGATAGATAATGGGGGGGAATTCATTTCCAATTAATTCCAAAATTATTGCAGAACTAAGGGTACCAAAAGGAAACTTACAAATTCATAAAGTCCACCAAAAAATGGAGTAATAGAAAGAATGAATCAAACATTGTTGGGGATGGCGAGATCAATGTTAAATTTCAAGGTTTAAGTCCCTCCTATTAGGATGAATAAATACATATTACAGTTTACTTAAGGAATATATCTCCCACTATTTCTTTGGATGGAATCACACCATATGAAGCATGGTATGGTTTCAAACAAAGAATTAAACATCTTCAAGTTTTCAGTTCAGTGTGCTATGTTTTAGTTCCTAAGGAAAGGAGAACTAAGATATATTCACAAAGTATGATGTGTATATTTATTTTTTTAGGGACCTAACCTAACCTCCCTAACTTCGAACATAGGTAGAATAATATATTTTCCATGTAATAAAATTTGTTATTAATAAATAAGGCCTAGTAATAAGGTGAACAAGTCAAATCTAAGAAGACCTAATAGAAGCTTTCGCTTCTAGAAATATCTTCCTCTAGATTTCTCTTTTGGTAGATAGATTTAATATAAATAGGAGTCAAGGGAATGAGAATTTTTGTCTTGAGAATTATTGTAATAGAGTGTTTCTTTTCTGGAGGCTTCCTCCTCAAAGAGGTATGTGAATATTTCTCTCGTTTCAATAACGATATCATTTTGGTGTTCTATTTTTTATATCCTATTGTTCTGTTGGTAAATTTTTTTATATTCTTGTTTCTACTTAGTATATCATAACTATGGGCATAACAAGTGGTATCAAATCACTTTCCCAGGCAGGAATTGTGGGTTAATTTGTTTTCAGGGTAGAGACGCGTTCTGGCATCTTTAAAATATATTGATAATTTTTCAATGCATAAATTCATGGCCGGGGAAGCATACACATAGGAAATAAAATATTTTCTTAAGCTCACATTACTCGACACCCTTGTAACCCCTGTTGGTACCCCTTCAAGTGGTAGAACATTAGACATCACCTATATACAAACTTTCTTAGGTATCCTGAACACCACTATAAATCAATCAATTGGTCGTCTGAATGTTATAGTGACATCGAGAACAACAACCGGGAAGATACTCTCTAGTACCTAGGAAATTAGATAGTATGGATAAGGGTATGGTCTAGCCTCCTTAGTTGGCTCCCTAATATATTGGGCCGAGTATTATAGTTCGATCCCACACATATATCAAAGAGTCATAGCATAGGGAAAATCATTTCCTATAGGAAACTTGAACACCCTAACCCTTGGGATGAAAACAATATATAAAAAGGAAAAAACAAGATCTATTGTTGTGCAACCTCGCCTCCTACATTTTGGTTGCGAAATTACTACACATTTCTTCCTATTAATAATTTGGGCATTTCTCCACTGCAGTATTATTTAAATTGGAGTATAAATATTATTTGAGGCCTATCCTACCCATACCCTTATTTAAGACCTATCCCATTTGATTTCTCTTTTTTTTCTAATTACAGTGATACATATCATTTTTTATCCTTTTTTTCTTGTGGTCTCGACCCCCCTCCTGCCCCCCTTATTTGGGACTTATCCCACTGGATTCCCCATTTCACCCTGATCATCGTGATACCATTCATTTGTAACCCCTTTTCTGTATAGACCCACCTACTCCCTTCCTGTGCCCCCCTTTCACCATGTCCCACACCCACATCCAATAACTTGAATCACACTTCAATACCTTGTCATCTGATCTCTCCATGACCTAGAATGAATTGCAACAAATCAATGCCAATATTTCTACCATTAATTCCTCCATGCATTCCACCATAGATGCAAAAATGGAAGCTCTAAAACATGGCATGATGAAGTAACTCTCTTCCCACATGGAAATCCAACTTGAATACGTTTTTGTCTAGCTCTTCACGAAATTGAATATTCTTGGAGGCCTTCCCTCATATGACCAACGTTTGCACCTTGAAGGTGATACTTTCTCCACTTCCCAAAATTTATAGTCCAATCACTTTCAGTGTGAACTACTCCTTCCTAGAGTGGATGTGAAATTTTTTTATGGCTCATATACCATGGGTTGTGTCACCCAAATGTAACACTACTTCTCTTTTCACAAATTTACCAATGAGTTGTCCAAACTCCATTATGGTGTTCTCCATTTGGATCTTGAATGTTGGAAATGGTGGAAATTGTGTAAAAGGGCACACCAATGGTATATGTCTTGGAAAAAATTTGTTTCATATATTTATGACCATTTTGACACTGACACCCATCATTTAGGTCATTTGACCAATTTGAAACAAACTAGCCCAGTGGAAGAGTTTATATATGCCTTTGAGAAATTTCCTTTCAGAAGGGAGGGCATGACAGATGCTTTTTTCAGGGAATGATTTATCATTGGCCTCAAGGATGAAACACATGCCCATGTACTCATTGCTTTCCCCTAGACTTGGTTAGAAGCTACTAAAAGGGCCAAGGAAGAACAACAAGCAGTATCATCCCAAACTAGAAAAACACTCTTTATTCCTCACTCTAAACCCACCCTTCCAACCCCTCCTTCCACTCCCTTCAAGATCCAAAAATTGACTCGGGATGAAATGGATGAATTTCAACTTAATGGTTTTTGTTATAATTGTGATGACAAATATTTTTCGGGGCACAAGTGTAAGGAACATAAGATTTCTATGGCTATGTCTAAGGAATTTTTTGAAGGAGAGGTATATGTTTCTCAAGTACTTGATATATCTCCACAAACTGATCTTAATCAACTCTCTGATCCACTAGAAGTTGAACCGGTGATTTCCCTGAACACACTCACTAGTTTCTTTTCTCCCCAAATCCTTAAGTTAATTGGATACATTAAGAAACTAAAAGTCATCATTCTAGTTGACAGTGGAAACACCCATACTTTTATTCATCTCCACATTTCCCAAGAAGTCAATTTCTATATTCTTCCAATTAATAATTTCCAATTCTTGATTTCCAATGGGGGTTCCATGAAATGTTGAGGGCATTGTGAAAATGTGCACCTACAAATTGGTCAGTACCACCTGAAATATGATATGTTTTATATTGACATGGGTGGTTGTGAAATTGTACTTGGTGCTTAATGGTTACGCACTCTCAACCCCATCACCATGGATTTCTAGAAATTAACCATGTAATTCTAGTAGGAGGGCCAACAACACTAGTTCCAGGGCATCAAAACAAGGTCACTAGAGATCTTCACTTCCCATTGAATGGAAAAAATCCTTAGAAAAGGTCATGCTGGAATTATTTCCCAAGTTCATTCCATTCAGGCAGTTGATACATCCTCTTTCCATCCCAACCTCCAATCTATCCTCTCCCAACACCAAGATGTGTTTCAAACCCCCTAAGGACTCCCCCCTTATCGAGGTGTCCATGATCATTCCATTCCACTAGTTCTAGGTATTAATCCTCCAAATGTTCACCCTCATCATCATTCCTTCGCCTAGAATAATGAAATTGAGAAGATTGTTCAAGAATTGTTAGAATCCGGTGTCATCTGCCCCAGTACTATCCCTTATTATTCTTGAGTAGTCATGGTACTCAATAAATAAGGTTGTTGGCACACGTGTCCTTATTTTCACACCCTCAACAAACTCACAATCAAAGACAAATTTCCCATTCTTTTCATTGATGACTTTTTGGATGAATTAAGTGGTGTTTAGTATTTTACCAAAATTGATCTTCGCTCTGGCTACCACCAGATTCACATGAAAGAATAAGACATTCCCAAGACTGCATTCATAACTCATGAGGGTCACTATCAGTTATTGGTTATGCCATTCGACCTTTGTAATGATCCCTCCACTTTTCAAAGTCTCATGAATCATGTGATGCAGGAGCATCACTAGCACATCAAGCGAGCCAACACATCAAGAGGAAACCAGCTGGAAAATCCAACACAAATTTTGAAAATGCTTTGGGATTGTTGCGCAAATCTTAAATGAGTCATTTAAGAGGAGACACCTTTGTATATTGTAATGGACCTTGAGTGGATAGCTCTCGTCCTTTAGGTAGATAGTCAACATTTAATAGATTTAATGCAGTTAGAGAGGAATTTAATTCTAGATTTGATAGCCTAGAGTCCGAGAGGGAAAACGGATATAGACACCCTCATTTGTACATTGTAACATTAGCATTTAGAAGCAAAAGAGCAGGAAGATAACTGTATGAAGAACACCCATGTACAAGCATTTGAATTAATAGAAGAGCATTGATTCAATTTCATGGTTTGTGTTATTTCTCTGTGTATTGATGTTATGCTCAATTGATGTCTGCTTCCAGTTATATGTTTGCTTTTATATGCTATGTATGTGATTTCATGGTTGAATTGAATTCTGAGAGGAAGATTGAATGAGTTTCAATTGTTTCTCTAATTGATCCAGAGGATTCCTGCAAGGAGTGCAGTCGAATTTGTCCGCAAGGAGTGCGTTGACAGAAGGGTTCAATTAGAGGTAGCTTTTGTTCTCATTCGTCTCGAGGGTGAAGTTAGACACAGTGCCATGCAAGGAGTGCGCGAGCCAGATAAAAGCCTTAGGGTTGCGAACCTGAGTGAAGTACTGAAAGACTGTTGCTGCAGGAGTGTGCAGAGTCGAGAGTCTTCAACACTTAGTCGAGGTTGAAGGGTTGACGCAAGGAGTGCGTGAAAGAGGTAATAGAGAAGACTGAAGTCGTGGAAAATATCAGGAGGAGTAGGCCTTCGAATTCACTGGAGGATAAGCGCAGGTAAGTTACTATTGGAAGTCTGAAGGAAGCGTTGCAGGGTGGCGAGCAGGTGAAAAATTTTAGTGGGGAGGCACTTCTTCATTTCATGGATTCACAAAAGGAAGAGCGGACGATCGAAATCCTTTGAGGAGGGTTCGCGAAGTCCGATTCCCTGATTTGAGAAGGGCAATTGTTCAAGAGAATTATGTGGGTGTGGAATTTTCCTGATAAGGGATTTGAGGAGCTCTTAAGTTCTTCGGACCGTGAGTGGAAGAAGATCCTATGAGTGCACATGGACCTTCCAACCTGCGAGTGGTGAAGGGGGCCATGTGGCCATCAAGTGGTATCAGAGCGGGATTACCTCTTTGCTTTCTGTACCAGAGAAAAATATTTCACCATGCCACCGAGGAGAGAAAGGAAATCACCTGATCCAGAAGATAGGGAGGTATGACGAAGAGGCAGGCAAGTAGTCAATCCAGAAATGGAGAGACAAATGAGAGATCTCCGAGAAAGACTCGAGGACATGGAGACAACACAAAGACGCACAGCTAGTGCAGGGGATCTTAGTGATTCCGACAGTGAAATAGAGGCTAAACACGAGGAGGAAGTTGCAGCCGGAGATGCAGCAAATGAACGTCTAATTAGAGCTATTTCCAGGATGGGTGCAAAGGCCAAGATGGACATTCCAGTCTACGAGGGAAATATGGATGCAGAAGAGCTTCTAGATTGGATTAGAGCTCTCGACACTTACTTCGATTATGAGGATATCGAAGAGGATAAGAAATTCAAGCATGCTGTCATGCGCTTGAAAGGACATGCATCCTTATGGTGGGACGAGTTACAAGTTGAAAGACGTTGCAAAGGCAAGTAGAAGATCAAGAGCTGGGATTGAATGATCGCGAAGATGAAGGCAAAGTTCATCCCAAGAGACTATCAAATTTCCCTGTTCAGGAGGATGCAGAACCTGAGACAGAAGCTGATGACAGTGAAAGAATCACTGAGGAATTCTATCAACTGAACATCAGAGCAGGTCATCGAGAGAGCGATGATGAGAAGGTTTCTAGATACCTGAATGGTCTCAGATACGACATTCAGGATGAATTGAGCATGGTTACCATCAAGACGATAGAGGATGCTTATCAGATGGCTCTGAAAGTGGAGGATAAGCTGAGCCGAAAGGAAGGTCAGCGAGGCCGAGGCAGAAATCATCCCAGAGGCAAAGCAGTTGCCCAAGACAGATACCAGAAGCCCAAGGAGGAATGGAAGAAACCTCAGGGTAAAGTTGAGAGAGGTGGAACCTCACAGCGGGGACAACCATATGTTGAACAGAGAGGGAAACATACAGAGCAGAGTGGAGGATATGTTGATGGCAATACTTTTCCTCGTACCCGAGGTAGAGGAAGAGGTCGAGGTGGAGTAATCACATGCTTCACATGTGGAAAGAATGGGCACAAGTCTTACGAGTGTCCAGAGAAAAAGAAGGACATTGGAGAAGCTCACATCACAGAAGCACAGAGGCGGGGTGTTGAAACCGAAGACGCAGAAGGTGGAAGATCGCTCATGATGCGAAAATTCCTTTTGACACCCAAGAAGGAGGTGGAGAGTTCAGTCCAAAGGACTAGACTCTTTAGAACAGCTTGCAAGACCAAGTACATGGTGTGCAAGGTTATCGTGGATAGTGGTGGCACATATAATCTCGTATCTACAGAAATGGTAGAAAAGCTGGAGCTGGAGACGACTGATCATCCAATCCCATACAAAGTTTCGTGGCTACAGAAAGGACACCAGGTAACTGTTACTAAACAATGCTTGGTTGAGTTCAAAATAGGAGGGTATAATGATAATATTTTATGTGATGTTATTCCCATGGATGTATGTCATTTATTGCTGGGTAGACCATGGAAATATGACATAAATGTGATTCATGATGGGAGAATGAACACATATACTCTGGAGAAAAATGGGAGGACCCATATGTTGCTTTCGATAAAGGATAAAGAAGTGAAACCGGAAGTGAACAACACAATACTTCTCATGAGTGGGAAGGATCTTCTTACGGAGGTGAAGAAGAAAGAAGATCCACAGTTCTTTGTGGTCAGGAAACCAAGAATTGTCTTGACTAGCACAAGAGTGGATGATTTTCCAGATGAGATTCAGGAACTGCTGGAAGAGTTTGTTGACATCATAGTGGACGAATTACCTCATTCGTTGCCACCAATGAGGAGTGTGAGTCATCACATTGATCTCATACTAGGAGCTAGTTTTCCAAACAAAGCTGCGTACAGGTTGACACTGCAAGAGAATGAGGAGGTCAAGAAACAAGTCCAGGAGTTGTTGGACAAAGGATTGGTCAGAGAAATTTTGAGTCCATGTGTTGTTCCAACAGTACTTAGTCCAAAGAAATATGGAGGATGGAGAATGTGTATCGATTCAAGAGCGATCAACAAAATAACCATCAGGCACAGGTTTCCACTGCCGAGAATGGATGATCTAATGGATTGCATGAGTGGGGCAAAGTATTTTTCAAAGATAGATCTGAAGAGCGGATACCACTAGATTCACATGAGGGAAGGCGATGAGTGGAAGACAGCCTTCAAGACCAACGAAGGACTGTATGAATGGTTAGTCATGCTGTTTGGTTTGACAAATGCACCGAGTACCTTTATGAGATTGATGAATGAAGTCCTGAGGGAGTTCATCGGAAAGTTTGTCATTGTGTATTTGGATGACATACTGATTTATAGTAAATCAGAGGCTGAACACCTGAAGCATTTGGCCATTGTGATGAAGAGGCTACAGTAGGAGAAGTTGTTGATAAATGTGAAGAAGTCCTCATTTATGAAGGCATAGCTCATTTACTTGGGTTTTGTTATTTCGGCTAATGAGTTGAGGATGGATTCAGATAAGGTAGAAGTGATCAAGAATTGGCCATCACCGAGAAACGTATTCGAGGTGAGAAGTTTTCATGGTTTAGCTAGTTTCTACCGGAAATTTATCAGGAATTTCAGCAGAATTAGTGCAACGATGATGGATATAGTGAAGAAGCAGCATAAATATTTTCACTGGACAACAGAGGCTGAGAAGAGCTTCAACTTGTTGAAGCGGAAGATCACGGAACAACCAGTGTTGGTGTTACCAGATTTCCAAAGAACATTTCAGGTGAAATGTGATGCAAGTGGGTATGCCATAGGAGCGGTCTTAAGTCAGGAAGATAGACCGATTGCATATTTTAGCGAGAAGCTGGATGAGGCAAAGGTGAAATACTCCACGTATGATAAATAATTTTATCCTATCATACAGGCACTGAAGAAGTGGAGGCATTACTTGATCCCAAAAGAATTTGTTTTGGATAGTGACAATCACGCATTACAGTTTGTGACTGAACAGGAGAAGTTGAATCAGAAACATGCAAAATGGGTAGAGTATATGCAGAATTTCACATTTGTGATTAAGCATATTTCGGGTACTACTAACAAAGTGGCTGATGCTTTGAGCAGGAAGTGTTTATTGCTGCAGGAATTCCGAATCAAAACATTGGGTTTTGAAAATCTCAGGGACATGTACGCAGGTGATGTAGATTTTGCGGAAGCATATGAAGCAGCTGAGAATCCAGTTCTCAGAGATAGGAGTCCTTGGATAGATTATATGATCCAGGAAGGGTTGTTTTTCAGAGGCAATCAACTGTGCATTCCAAAATGCTCCATGAGGGAGAACTTGTTAAAGGAGAAACATAGTGGAGTCTTAGCAGGACATTTTGGCCATGACAAAACATTCGCGAAGCTGAATGAGTCATATTTTTGGGCAGGAATGCGAGTAGATGTCAAGAGGTTTGTTGACAGATGTCAAATTTTCCAGCATTCAAAGGAAGGAAACAGAATGCAGGTCTTTATCAGCCATTTCCCATACCACAGAGGTCGTGGGAGGCGATAAGCATGGATTTTGTATTAGGTTTGCCGAGGACACAAAGAGGTGTTGATTCCATATTTGTGGTGGCAGACAGGTTTTCTAAGATGACACATTTCATTCCATGCCAGAAAACTAGCGATGCGACTCACATCACAAATCTATTTTTCAAGGAGGTCATTCGACTTCATGGGTTGTTGAAGAGCATAGTTTTGGACAAGGATACTAAATTCATAGGGAATTTTTGGAGGACCTTATGGAAGAAATTGGGAACTAATTTGATGTTTAGTTATTCTTATCATCCTCAGACGAATGGACGGACGAAAGTGGTCAACAGAAGTCTGGGAGACTTGCCGAGGAGCTTGGTGACGGAGCACCACAGCCAGTGGGATAGCATATTGCCACAGGCAGAGTTTGCATACAATGACTCAGTGAATCAAAGTACAGGGAAAAGTCCATTTCAGATTGTCTATGGTATGCAGCCAAGGGGAGTTTCTGAATTGTGATATTCAGAATAGACTGCGACTAGCAGTGCTAGTGCAGAGGAATTTGCTGAGTCAATGAAGGAACTTCACAGTTAGGTGAGCGAGCGACTGCTGAAATCAAACCAGGAATATAAGCATAGAGCATATCAGCATCGAAGACAACTTCATTTTGAAGTTGGTGATCTAGTTCTGGCACATTTGAGGAAAGAAAGGTTTCCAAGGGGAACATACAATAAGCTGAAAATGAAGAAGATCGGGCCATGCAAGGTCTTGAGAAAATTCGGGGAAAATGATTATGAGATTGAGTTGTCGGATGGCATAGGAATATCTTCGATATTCAATATCTTCGATATTCAATATCACAGATTTATACCCATATGCAACAGGGAAAGCAGAAACTGGAGCCGAGGAACCAGTGATCCAGTGGATGAAACAATTACCTGTTGCAGAGAAGCCACAGATGGAATGCATACTGGACAAGAGAGTGGGTAAGAAGACCAGAAGGAAAGAATACTTCGAGTATCTGGTCAAATGGGAGGGTCACCCAGTGGAATATGCCAGCTGGGAGAGTGAAGCAGAAATACAGAAGCATGGACATACCGTGCAGGAGCTCATGGACAGGAGCCCATGAAAGTTTTCAAGCCGAGGAGTATGATGCAGGAGCATCACTAGCACATCAAGCGAGCCAACACATCAAGAGGAAACCAGCTAGAAGAGCCAACACAAATTTTGAAAATGCTTTGGGACTGTTGCACAAATATTAAATGAGTCATTTAAGAGGAGGCACCTTTGTATATTGTAATGGACCTTGAGCGGATAGCTCTTGTCCTTTAGGTAGATAGTCGACATTTAATAAATTTAATGCAGTTAGAGAGGAATTTAATTCTAGATTTGATAGCATAGAGTCCGAGAGGGAAAATGGATATAAACACCCTCAATTGTACATTGTAACATTAGCATTCAGAAGAAGAAGAGCAGGCAGAGAACTGTATGAAGAACACCCATGTACAAGCATTTGAATTAATAGAAGAGGATTGATTCAATTTCATGGTTTGTGTTGTTTCTCTATGTATTGATGTTATGCTCAATTGATGTCTGCTTCCAGTTATATGTTTACTTTTATATGTTGTGTATGTGATTTCATGGTTGAATTGAAGTGTGAGAGGAAGAGTGAATGAGTTTCAATTTTTTCTCTAATTGAGCCAGAGGATTCCTGCAAGGAGTGCAGTCGAATTTGTCCGCAAGGAGTGTGTTGAAAGAAGGGTTCAATTAGAGGTATCTTTTGTTCTCATTCGTCTTGAGGGTGCAGTTAGACACAGTGTCGTGCAAGGAGTGCGCGGGCCAGATAAAAGCCTCAGGGTTGCGAACCTGAGTGAAGTACTGAAAGACTTCTGCTGCATGAGTGTGCAGAGTTGAGAGACTTCAACACTCAGTCGAGGTTGAAGGGTTGCTGCAAGGAGTGAGTGCAAGAGGTAACAGAGAAGACTGAAGTCGTGGAAAAGCTCAGGAGGAGTAGGCCTTCGAATTCACTGGAGGATAAGCGTAGGGAAGTTACTATTGGAAGTCTGAAGGAAGCATTGCAGGGTGGTGAGTAGGTGAATGAGTTCAGTGGGGAGGCACTTCTTCATTTCGTGGATTCACAAAAGGAAGAGCGGACGGTCGAAATCCTTTGAGGAGGGTTTGCGAAGTAACGTGGGATATTGGATCTCACGGAGGTGCAGGGAGGTTACGGGCCATATCGGAGTCCGAGCTCGAAAATATGGTGAGTCATTGGATCAGCAGTTGAAAGCCCGTCAACCATTAGATTTGTAGGATTTGCACCGGGGGTTAAGTTCTAGTGAATAGAGGCATCGAAATTTGGCCTTTCGTGAATTCCGGAAGCAACGAAATCACAACATCCAGAATCGTGATCCATGATATCCCGACAGGATTAGAATCGTCCATCGTGTGGGACACATGTCAGCAGATCCTGGGAAGTCGGGGTTTCTGAGAACAGGGAACACTGGCCGTTTGGAATCGCGAAACGCGATATCCCGACGGAAGGATCGTGTGGGGCCACAGTTAGGGTTAGTGGAAGATAGGTGGCGTGCCATATCAGGGATCGGGAAAAGTTGAGACCCGAAACCTTTCTCATCAGGATTCATGATTCCGTGAATTCCGAAATCCCGATAGAGTAACGAGGAGTGGGAGGAAACAACTCACAC
Source organism: Picea engelmannii (assembly GCA_009831015.1). Classification (NCBI taxonomy): domain Eukaryota; kingdom Viridiplantae; phylum Streptophyta; class Pinopsida; order Pinales; family Pinaceae; genus Picea; species Picea engelmannii. Next base: position 205,607 of record ML789465.1, read on the forward strand.
GTGCATCAGCGTATCGGTATATTGGGAATCAGGGTTCAACGAGTCAAGTTGTTTTCGACATCATAAGTGCCAAAATCCTGACGAAAGGATTTCCGATAGGAATAGGAAGGCGTTAATATTTACCCATCGAATTTTGGGGTATTGTGAAGCACAAGGTGCACGACCACGAGACTCGCGAAACTGCAAAGTATAATTCCCCGATTTGAGAAGGGGAATTGTTCAAGAGAATTCTATGGGTGTGGAATTTTCCTGATAAGGGATTTGAAGATCTCTTAAGTTCTTCGGGCCGTGAGTGGAAGAAGATCCTGTGAGTGCGTGTGGACCTTCCGACCTGCGGGTGGTGAAGGAGGTCGCGTGGCCATTATCATGTCTTTCATCCTTTCCCAGGAGCTGAATTTTGAACCCAACGTACCTTGATCTGTATACTAAATAACCTCAAAGCGGTTCCTTCTGAAATGTTGTAGAAAAAAAGTTATATCGAAAATTCCACGGTGTCTCAGATGTAGCAGCGAAACCCCAAGACCTTGAGCTCTCATACCATATGTTAAGAACCAAACATCAATATAGCATATAGAAACCTCAGAAAAAGTACTCAACGCCTCGAAAAAGAGATAATTTCAGATAATAAGCCTCTTCGAGGGGGAAACCTCCTTTTACCCCACTTAAATGTTCAAGTACAAGATGATTCAAAATGAAAATGTCTCCTTGGTATATATTGGAGACTAGGAGGTATAATTACAAATAATGGCCTAAAGCCGACATAATTAAAATAACATTACTAATCTAA